>JAKSZP010000977.1:0-17483 GCA_022478985.1 Massospora cicadina | reverse complement strand
GTAATGATTTTTAATTATGGAAATCTCTGGCTAGTCCTCACGCCTGCCTTTTTCAACTTCCATATGTCAATATAAATGGCTGTACCAGAAATATTATGTCTGGGGTTCTGGGTGTTCACATACCTAGTGTTCCAAAGAGTTATTATTATTATTAGCACGCTCCATGACACCATCCTCTTAAAATCAATTGCAACCAGTTGATTGTGACACTAATAAACAACCCCAAGACCTAGTGATTTCCCCTAAGCCAAATTTAGATTATTAATTTTCTTGTCTACCATTTTTGAGTGCTGCTTAGTATACATAAAATTCACCAATAAGAACAGTAGAGGAAGGGTCATATCTTAACTTGATTTCAATGGTAAAGGGATCTTTTGTACGTTGCTAGAGAACCTAGCACAAAGAGAAGATATCATAGTGAACCATTAAACCTTTGGTAAAGTCAGATACTAAATTGTGCTCATTATTATTTTTAATTAAACATTCCTCTTGCTGAAAAGTGTCCTTGTTTGAAAGTTCTCTAAGATTACTGTCAGCTTACAGTAACCTATAATTTGAGAGTAATAACATGTGTAATCAAAATCTGACGCCTAAGCGCTAATTGCAACATTGTGATGTTCACTACAAGGGGCTCACACTTTAGTTCACTTTAGTTAGTTTATAATTGAGTATGGATTCCGTGAACTCTGTTGAAGGCTTCTCTCAATGGAAGTAGTGCAAATTTCTGAAGGTGAAGGGGTTTCACCACCAGCTCAGAAGAACCAGTTCAATGATGTTCTTTAAGTATGTGCAGCTTTAAATGCCCACCTTGGCAACTCTCTGATGATATACTTGGCCACAACCATCAAGAAATAATTCATCTAAAACTACTGAAACGCATCATTGCTGCCTCAATGGTCTAGATGTAGATATGACCAGAGCTTTTAGATCTGATATGGAATTGTACCAAATGATGGAGGTCTTGAAACTTGAAGTAAAAACTCAGGGTCATAAGGCCAGGTCCCTAATGAATGAGAACATTGGCATGGTTAAATGATATAATTGAGGGGACAGATTATAAGATTAAGGCTTGGCATTGTGAGGCTGTCAGAAAAATAACCAGATAATTTCCTCCTATTATTTCAAATACTAGGACTTAATAAGTATCAGTATTGGTAGTTGAGCACTCGCATAGGAATCCACTAGATCTGGTTGTTTTAGGAAGTAGTTTGAATACAATCAATATATTATTTTGTTTCTGACTGTTGTTGGTGAATCATGTGCTGAAAATTGCAAATGAGAAATTATGGAGATATAGTTACAATTTCGCTGATATTGCACTCAGAGAATTTCGAGGAAGTTTACTTGCCTAGTAGGAATTATGGGAGTAATTGAAGCAAGGAAGAGAGATAACAGTAGTGGTGAAGGATGGAAAGGGGATCGCTTTTTGGTCTGTAAGATAAACTGGACTCTGTAGCGTGAAGTTAACAACAGGTATAATTTCTGAAGTGGTGCAGTACAAAGCTTCTTTTTAGAATAAAATTGGTTTCTTAGAAGCGCTTGGCTTCTATTTCTTATACTTTACAATCTTTGCTTGGGGAATGACGATCTTTATATTGTCCTCATGTTGTATCTGTGGGTCTAATTTCTGTGCGACAAACTGACAGATCTTATAGAATCTGCCAGAAGTCCAACAATGGTGCTTACTACAGGTGACCTGCTGATTCAACTCTTCATCCCAAATACCTGTACCATGGCATATTCTGATTAATTTTTGCCAAACCACGTGGGTTTTTGTGACAAATATAGTGGCGACCCTATGGAATCTTACAATGAGAAACCAGCCCTGTTCACCGTGACTGAGCCTGCTGACCTCAGTGACTCCCTGATGGAGTTGCAGTTATCTGCTTGTCCAACCCTTGAATCAACACAGCATGGATGCTCCATGGATGTCAACACCGCTAAGCTTTGCAGTATTATGAAGTGGATTTTTTGAGATACTTTTTGTACGGTAAGGACCCTGTAAAAATTTCAAAAGTATGTTCTTTAACTAGTGTTATCAGGCCCAGTGCTACAAATTGTTTATGTCCTATTTGGATGTGACAACCACAGACCTGATGTGCTGTATCAACTCTTACAGCACCATAGAATATCTTTTTGTGTATGTGTCAGAATTCTCCGTTAATTGGCGAAGCCCCACCTAGGGATAGCAACCCGCCTATGGGTAGATGCTGATTAGGCTCCCCATTAACTTGGGGTAATTACAATCTGAAGTATTGGGGATCAGCCCTGATACTTTAATAGTAAATTTGGCACCAGCAACTAATGCCAAGGATGTCGAACATTCAATTGGGCTGCGGGGAATTACATTCTGATGTTGACCCAATCAACCAACCCTTTTGGGCGCAATGGCGACTTATGCCAAGGATGCGCCCAATCCCCTTGTATTATTATGATCCCTTGGCTTTGGCAATCAATTCTGAATTCACCGTTCCCAATCTATCAAGGTTCTATAAGTACCTTGAAGATCATTTTCAATAAATGAACCGTCTCTCACCTATCTCCTTTCCGTTTTTAGCTTTACTTTGGGCCTTAATGGCATCTTAGCTCGCTGGAGGCTTTGGGGCCCTGTAAATAGGGATTGGGTTGGAGTTACTCCCCTGAAGTCCCAATAATGGTGCTCACTACAGGGGCACCTGAGTTCTTAGTAAGAGCTAAAAATGGAAGGATGAGGGCGGTCCCTGGCCTCTGACCCAAGAGGGAAAGCCAGGTTATCAGGGTGTCATCCCCAATACTGGCCTCAGCACTGATGCCAGCCCCAGCGCCAATGCCAGGACCTCCTCCTGATATGGCCCTCATGCCAGTGCCAGCCCCAGTGCTGATGCTGGGTGCTAATCCTAATGCTGATCCCAGCGCCAATGCCAGCTCTTACACCAATGTCCAGGCCACTCCCTAATGATGCTCGCCAGATCCCACCAATGAGTCTGCGCCAGCTACCATGGCCCGTTCCTCTCTGCTGCCCAGATCTGGTGCCCCCACCTTGGCTTTGACCCCTAGTCGAGGCTTGGAGGGGGCTCTGTTGGGATTATCCCTTAATTGGGGAAAGCCCTGACTAGGGGTCACAACCCACCTACGGGTGGATGCTGGATTGGGCTCCCCATTAACTTGGGGTAAACCCAATCCAAAGTATCAGGGATCAGCCCAAATAATTTAACAGTAAATTTGGCACCAGCAACTAATGTCAAGGATGCTGAATATTTAATTGGGCCGCGGGGAATTACATTCTGATGTCAACACAATCAATTAACCCTTTTGGGCGCACCTGCGACTTATGCCAAGGATGCGCCCAATCCCCTTGTATTATTATATTCCCTTTGCTTTGGCAATCAATGCCAAATTCACCCATTCCCAATCCATCGAGGATCTAAAATACCTTGAGGATCATTTTAATAAATGCACCTTTTCTCATCTATCTCCTTTCCGTTTTTAGCTTTACTTTGGGCCTTAATGGCCTCTTATCTCTCTGGTAGCTTTGAGGCCCTGTTAATA
The DNA here is from genome assembly GCA_022478985.1 of Massospora cicadina. Lineage (NCBI taxonomy): Eukaryota > Fungi > Entomophthoromycota > Entomophthoromycetes > Entomophthorales > Entomophthoraceae > Massospora > Massospora cicadina. The sequence goes on along the minus strand of JAKSZP010000977.1, from coordinate 13,955 downwards.
GGGATCAGGTTGGAGTTCCTCCCCCAAAGTCCTGACAGTATTCATAACTGTCTATTCAGCAGCTTCTGTAAGTCCTAGCTTAACACAACGTAAAAATTGGGGACATAATGCAGTATTATCGAGCTCAGTAAAGCAATAATCAGTTGCTGTTGGAGCACCTCAAACAGACGCTTATGGAGATGAGGGGGGCTCTTGTTCAAGTACATACCCATGTTGCTGACGCTCATGGTTGAATGAATCAACTTGTACCCCATTTAAATCAGGAGCTATTTCAAGTTATGGGTGTTCTACTGAATCAGAGAGGATTCGCGCTTGACTGGATCAGGAAAGTGACTACCTTTGGAGGGAACACTGAAGTTTCATGCAGGAAATTACCAAATGGGTATTGGGTATCAACTCCGCTGTGGTTTGCAGTATGGACCATGTTACTTTGTTAGAGCAGCGCATGACTTCTCATGCTGAATCAGTTGCTTTTGATTTTAGTCAATTGAAAAGTGAGTGGATCAACCATTGCGCCACCAAAAAGTCAAGTGCTTCATTTATTAGTTTCGCTAAGTAAGCCAGTTGTAAGATCTAATAGCTCATCTTGAGGGCTTTAGTAGTGCTAATCAAGGATGACCTATGACACTTTCGTTTTTGGAGTCGGTGGAATATGCCAATCTCCAGGTTAGTTTGAAAAGACTTTGATGATCAAATGAGGAGCTCCTTCAAGAGTGAGCTGCACTAGTAAGTCAAATAGATGATACCTCTCGTCAAGCTCAGGACTTCAGTTGTAAGAGTACCATATTGCAAGGGACTCTTGAAGATGTGATGGAACAGCTTAAACTCTAAAGAAAAACATGGCTGCGTAGAAGGAAATATGCCAGAGTCTACAAATGAAGGTCGATGAGTTTATAAAGGACGCCTAGGAGGGTGCTGCCATTGTGGATCAGTTAAGGCGGAGAACATCAGGGAGGAGTTGTTTGCGGACCAGGTGGGTGAAAAAAGAAAGGTAACAGATAGTCGCAATTCTGGAAAAGAATATTATGGGTCTGCAAGTGAGCTACCCCAGTTGTCATTGTCATTCCAGAAGAAGAGGCCACCACTCGCCAAAAGACCCCAACAGCCACAAATTCTGTTCCCCACCCTACCTATGGCCCTCACGTGGAGTGTGCGTTTGCTAGGAAGGAGGCGTCCCAGTTTGCTCCCCACAACCAGAGACTGAAATTTGAGGAGAATATGCGCGTCAAAAGGATGCCCCGTTTAAATGAGGGAGGGAATATGCATGGGTTCTTCAAGCGGTTTGAGTTTGCAGTTAAAGAAGTTTCAGATCGCTGTAAGGTGAAGTTGCCAATAGCCACTTTGGATGTCAAAAGCGCAGATCAGGTCGCCTGTTACTTGGCGGATACCTAAGTGACCTAAAAGAAGTTAAATGATATGGTGCTCCAGTTGTTTAGTGAGGTAGAAAAGACAGCACAATAGAAAGCAGACTTCCTGACTATTGGGTCTAAACAGAATGAAATCCTAGCAACATTTGCTGAACGCTTTACTAGGAGGAGCATGTACTAGTGGGGGCGGAAATACTGTAAGAGGAGGATGTTAGTATCGCTATGACTACCACCGTTAAACCTTATTGGGAGCTCTACAATGAAATGGCTCCAGTTCTCCAGGAGGATATTCCCCTACTGCGGATCATCAACTAGCTGTGGTGATTGCCCGCCATCTTAAAACACCCAACGGGGACTGGAAACAGTATGTAGCTACAGCTGGAGGTCCATCCACAAGTGGCCAGCATCAGCCAAATTATACAGCCCCGGCAAACCCTCAGCCAAGTTACAATCTACTACCCAATCTGTGACTGACTAATATTTATTCAAACCATCCCCAACCAATTTTAATGCTCCGCCTCACCCCCCAGCTTACAACCCTCATACTGTGTTTAATGACGTTTTGTAATAATATATTTCCAGAAAAACTTGCTTTGAGTGCATCTAGCAAGAACATTATGTGGTAAGTTGCCCTTAAAATGAAACGTCCGTTCAGTTCTGCCAAAGTTGGAAGAGCAGGAAAAAGTTAAGCAGGGTAGAGATTGGATGCTCTACTTCCATTGAATTGCATTTATTTGTCCCATATCATCTTAATGAGTCGCCTATGTCAGTGCGCATGACTCCAATGGCACCTTTCTTTACTGACAAACCACTGATGATGTGAACGCAGTAACCTTTTTAAGCCAAAGAGAGCATTGTGTAAGGGACCTGCCACAAGATTCAGCAACCATACGCCTAACAAGTCCTAGAGCACAGCTCAGCTGACGAGCCCTAACCATCCTAAGATGTTGTCACATTAAAGGGAGTGACCAACGCCATCCCAGTAGAGAAGATTGTAAAGAAGTACCCACAGGTAGGGTCCAGTATTATGTACTTTCTTGATAAAAAGAATTCCTTGTACGTTCATGTAGTAAAAAGTCGTGGTTCTTCTTATTCTGAGTGCACTTATCGTGACATTTTTGTGGAGAAAACGAAATTATGTGCTATCATTAACAATGGTGCCCTGGTTAACATATTATCACCAAGGATGGTAACTAAGCTTCCACTAAAGCCTGACATGGAGCATTGGGTATCATACAGGACCGCGGGGGCCAAAAGTACCTTATTGGAGGGAGTATACAGTGCATTGCCTCTTTGGTTCAGGTTGATTGCTGTCTCCATCTCAGCAATTGTATTGCCAAACCATAATTACGACATGTTAATTGGTGCTGCTTTCATGCGACGCTTTGGGACCATGGTCGACATGGTGAAAGAAACCTTTGAGATACTGGGGCAGCGGATCCCTGTATACTTTACATCAACGAGGGTACCACGAGAGTCTGCATGAGAAGGCTAAATCAACCTGTCCTACTGTGATGGCTTAGTTTACATCTGTTACCAGTGGTTGAAGCGCATTCTAGGATTCTTCCCAATCAAATATGAGTACCAAGGAATAACGCTGCGTTTGTAAGGTGCTTTAATGATACCATCTGGACATCAAGCCATTTTGGGAATGAAGCCTAAAGTGGAAATAACAGAAGGGTTTGGGATCTATCAACAATCATGTCTTGAACCTCATGTGGCTCCGTGCATATTATTATCTGGCACTGGGGATATTAAAGTGCTTTTAGACAACCTGCAGAAGGAGCCCCTTATGGTACAAAGGCATTAAGTGGTGTCTTATCTACACCTTACTCCTTTGATGAGGTCCATCAGATTCATGAATTTGGCTCATTGGATGAGCTTGGCCTCCCCTCTCAGATTATAGCTGGCATAATGGTTGCGGTTCCGCGTGAAGCTTTGATGGGGCTATCTGAGAAGCAACAAGATTGTGCGATGGCGTTATTACAAAAATACTAAGAGATTTTTGCGTCACATGATCATGATCTGGGGTGCGCTCATGGCGTGGTTCATTGAGTAGACACCGGGGACCATCTCCCCAATTTGGTCTCAGCCAATACATTGTTTGAGTGCAGTGAAAGGGATAGTGTCTGATGAAATAGTGAAGTTGCTAAAGTAGGGTATGTTTAAGTTATCAAAAAGACCGTGGGCACACTGGTACTAATTGTTAAAAAGAAGGATGGCGCAAACCAGTTAGTTATCAACTATCAGAAACTTAATATTTCATGAGGAAGGATTCATATCTGCTACCAAAAATTGACAATGCCTTAGATCGCTGGGGCAGTGCTCTGTATTTCTACACAATGGAAATGATCTCAGGATACTGTCATATAAAGCTGCCTGCGGCGGAATTTGAAAAGTGTGCTATGATCACCAACAAAGGGTTATTTCAGCCTACTCAGATGCTGCAAAGGCGTTGTAACGCTATGGCTACATTTCAAAGTGCAATGGATACTATTCAGTGTGATCTTAAGTTGTTGTGTGTACTTGTCTACCTTGTTGACATAAATGTATTTCTCCAAACGTTTTCAGAGCACCTTGATCACCTGGAGAAGGTTTTCTACTAGCTCACGGAGGCTAACTCAAGATCAAGCCTCGCAAATGTCATTTTTTCAAGGAGCAACTTGAATATCTTGGGTTCGTGGTAGATGCCAATGGTCTTCAACTGCAACTGGCTAAGGTAAAAGAAATCCAGAAGATAACTTGAACTCAGGTCAAATGAGATATTTAAGTCTTTTTGTGCATATTTGGGTATTATTGTAGGTTCATTCCAAATTTTAGCTGCATCAGGGCCCCACTCTTTGAACTTTTGAAAAAGAACGCCACCTTTGGGTGGAAAGAGTAGATTAAGAGCGCTTTTAAAGCATTTGAATGGTGCTTATTAGCGCTCCAGTGTTATGATATAAAAACTTTGAGAAATAGTTTACTATGTAATTGGATGATTCTTTTTCTGCTGTGGGAGCTGTCTTGCCATAGCAGGACGACAATGGGGGTGGAGCATCCTGTAGTGTATTGCAGCCAAAGTCTGAACTTCAATGAGCGGAATTATACTGTGAAGGAATAGGTGTGCCTAGCGGTAATCTAAGTATACAAACAATTTTGGGTATATCTCCATGGAGTAGAGTTTAAAGTTGTAACCAATCACACTTCAATATACTGAGTAAAGAATCTTTGGGAGCCCAAGGGCCACCTCGCATGATGGACGCTCAAGCTGCAAGAATATAATTTTAAGATAATCCAATGTCCAGGCTCTAAAACACCAGAATGCTGACTGTATATCATGCTTACTCACCGTTGCTATCACAGCATATTTACCTGAATAATGTATGAGAAAATGATTGGCAGTAAATATGCCAACGAGACACCTCAAATTATTTAGGCGCTGGATGGAATGAGGGCGGACACTTCCTTGAGGGATGGTGAGTTGTTCAAAAAGGTCAGTGGGGTCACATTGAGTTTTCCAAAGCTCTCTGCTCGGCCAGGTATTACCTTGGATGCCCACAAGGCGGTGGGCCATGGAGGACTGCAGAAAACGTTGGAATTCCTAAAGCTATAATACTACTGAAAAATTATGCACTATAAAGTTCTGAAAAGTATCATCTGTTATCATCAGTGTCAAGTGGAGTCGCTTTTCTATAAGAGAAACACTTATAGTCTGGTTAAGACACAGTTCACTTGGCATATGGTATACATCGATGTTATAGGTCCCCTGCTAATGGGCGCAATTTGCTCCAAATACATCCTGGGTAGCAATCAATTACCTAACTCGGAGGGTGAAGCGTGAGTAATTCGTGATTTGGGGGCTGTAACTGCTGCCAAGTTCATAATGGAGTGTGTCATTCAACAGCATAGCTGCCCACAGTTCATACTCACAGACAATCAAAATAACTTCATTTATATATACTACCCAAGCTGAATGAATTGATGGCAATTTTCAGGGTTTTAACTAATTTCTACCATCCAGAATCCAATGGGACAGTTGAATGGGTTAATGGCACTTTAGTAGATATCATTTGGAAGCTTGTGAGGGATCAACCCTCTGACTGGAGTACCCTTCTCTCCACGGCAGTTTTTGCATATAACATCAGCTATCACTCAGCGACGGGAAAGTCCGTTTCAATTACTATATGGCAGACAAACAGCTCTGCCTCCACTCCTTTGCTCTTTTGTAGAGGATACAAGCGGGGTGGACCCCAACGTCATCTGAAAAATATGACATCTACACTTATTAAAATCCATATTGAAGAGTATTTGACCAGCTTGAGCAAAAAATTAGGGAGTTTGATTCTGATCAACGGAGATGCAGCGGGCTGCTTCAGTTCACCATAGGAGAGCATGTCTTGTTTCATGATCAACATATATTTGGCTGGCAGAATAAGCTGGTGAGCATCTGGATCAGTCCTTTTGGGATAATAGAAAAATGGTTACTGATGCTTATACCATAAAGGGTCCAGCGAGCAGTCATATTAACCAAGTGCATGCTAAGTTCCTCTGGGTATATAACAGTAAGCAAACCACCTGGATGTCCTATACTTCATTGGTGGAATAAAGAAGGGTCTGCTATTGAAAAGAGATGAGATCCCCCAGATAGGCTAGCAGAAGCTGAGACATAGACGACGTATTGGAGGAACACAATCTGGTTAAGAGGAAAGGTAATGTCAGGAATTAAACAGATGGTTTCCTTCTGTTATGCTGAATACTAAAACTCAAAAAATGTTGGTATTAGTAGTTGAACACTCACATAGAAATCTGCCAGTCTGGTTGTCTTGAGAAACAGTTCAAATACAATCAGTATATTATTAAGTTCCTGATGGTTTTTGGCAAATCAAATGCTAAAGGTTACTAATGTGAATTTGGCAATATGGTTATAATTTTGCCAAGATTACACTGAGTGAATTGTGAGGAAGTTTACCTGCTTATTAGAAGTTGTGAGAGTTACAGCAGAAAGGAAGAGAGATAACTGTATTAATGAAGAATAGAAAGGGGATAGTTTTTTGGTTAGTAAGATACAGTGGATTCTGTAACATGAAGTTAATAATGGGTGTATATCTCTGAAGTGGTGCATTACAAAGCTGCTTTTTTCTAACAAAATTGGTTCCACAGAAGCGCTCAGCTTTTACTTCTTATATTTTACTATCTTTGCTTGTGGAACGACGATCTCCATATCATCCTCCCGTTGTATCAGTTGTCTAACCTCTGTGCAACAAGCTGCTGGATCTTATTAAATCCACCGGAAATCCAACAGAGGCCAAGAGGACAAAGTTGGCTGTCTGCCTGACTTGAAGCACATCCTGGACCAACGCTGGATAAAGGAAAATAGTAACAAGTTTGATTAAAGGGTGTACATAATGGTCATATGAGCGTTACATCTGTGGCGTTAACATGAACCAATACATTGAAAATTATGATGGAACTTTGCGTTTAATTGGGGAACGAGGCTTCATGTCCCTTTTAGTTTAACTATTAATAAATCTGGTAAAATTCAGCTTCAGTTAATCACTTGAGTGTGAGCTTACTTGATTTACAGTACAATGGGCGATCAGAAGTGCATTTATTAGTTTAATTGGGTGCAGTACCTTATCTAATGGATGGTGATTCATTCCTAATTGGTAATAATGATTTAAAGACCAACACCATTTTTTGTTCAGTGTTAGAAATCTTCCCCACCTTTCCAAACTTTTAGATTACCTGTGGATTAATAGAAGATTTTTCCTGATGGCGAGTGAAAATGAACATCAATTGACCCTGATTTTGGTCTAATAATGTTTAGGGGATTTTAGGTAATTCACCAGGTTTGGAGCTGTGGGATCAAACTGGGTGAATGCTTAAGAACTTTTTGGGCAGAGTTGCCAACGAAAATGGGGGCATCTAATAATTAATTAAGTGATTAACTATCAGGTGTACTGATTGGGATTTGTTGTATTTAAACACTGACTAATTGGGAATTTAGTGAATAAGTTGCAAGGCGATTGATGCTACCTGCAACTAGCAAATTGATCATTTGGTTTGTAACCTGCTATAATGGGTAATAAGCCTCATACCTAAGCAGGTTGCTCGCCAAATATGGTTAGTTTGCTGGGATTGAGTGGAAAATGTTAGGGACACATTTTTTGACTCTGTTCATTTTATTGCTCTGGGATGTCCAACAAAGAAATTCTAACCAGATTGAGAAGACCATTGCTGGTGAGAAGTTAAAGGGAAATTCAATGCTAACAGCTGCCATTTCATGGCTGAGGTGCCAAACAAGGGTTGGGTGCCAAATTCCCTATATAAATTCCCTCAATAATTCACATTAATAAAAACCTCAAGGTAGAATCCTTTATTAGTTTAAGTTCTATTCATCTTTAGGAAAGTATTGCTGTATGCAATAATTGGGGACTCTTAAGAATACAAAACTTTTATTTCTCATTGCAAACACTTTTGCAACCTATTCAATTCAAAACTAAATCTAGTTTGATAATCTCATAGAGGGGATTAGTCTGCGCCCATGTCTGGGAGCAGTTGGGCAAGCAAGGCAAGAGGAGCAGGCGGAAGGCCCGCGGCCTCTAACGTTCAAAAACGCCCTGGAGAATCCGGCGGAATAGAAAAAAATCTAAAAAAACTGGAAGTCACAATTTCCCCGGAGATACTCGTGTGGCAAGCACGATGCAACCAGTACATCAAAACGCCACATTCCCAGCCACTTTCGTCGGTGGAATTTGGAGTCCGTGTGTATCTGGACATCCAAAAAATGGCCCTATGGGAAAAATTTTGTGAAGATGTACACAAAATTCTCCTGATCGCGGTGTACGTTGCACCTCACTCCATGTCACGCAGTTGGCTGGACCTAGGTTTTGTAGCAAAACAGCAGCAGATGAGGCTGCAGCAGTGCGCATAGTGGTTGACCTCCCCAAAGGGCAATGGGTCATCAAAACTAAATGCACCAGATGGACAAAATTAAAACCAAATTTTCCTCACGTTTGACTTTTTGCCTACCACGGTAAAATGTGACATTTTGGAGCAACACCTGAAAGATGGTCTCACCATATATGGCAAAATACAATCTTTTGAAATGCAACATTTCATGCTGATGCCACACCTGTGCACTGGCAAAGCCATCGCAGTTCTGACCCCAACTGAGGAGATCATGAAGGACCTAACCCAGATCCCGCACTCCACCTTTATTGATATTGCAGGGCATACCACCCACTCATTCCGGGTAACTGTGGACAGCGCGCCCCCCATTTGCACCCACTATGACGCGTTTGGCCATAAGGCGCATGCATGCCCCATCAAGGAGGGCGTCACATTCCAAGAGCACCCCTCGGCGGCCATGGCCAGCGGAGAGGCACACTACAAACCAACCGCAAGCACCAAGGAGGCTTTCCCGTGGGGAGCACAAGGCTGCTACCTATTGGTAAAGCCCATCTCCCCGCAGGAGTGGAAGAAGGCCAAGCAGGCCCATAGGGCTGCAGCCAAGGAAGCGGCCAAGGCCACCACCACCATCCCACACTCACAACACCAGGAGGACATGGAGACCTTCGCAGTGGAAGCAACTTGGGAATCCATCACCCAATCAGATTGAGAGGCCCATGCCGAGCGGGCCACTCAATCTGAGGATCTGGTGGGAGATTTGATCTCACCCAATCGCTGCACCCAAGCTCCAGTTGAAACTGACTTGAGACCTATCCCAACCAAAAAATTTTTTTTTGCCCCACTCGACGGTGCACTGAACTTATCCGCACCGCAAAAAATTTGCCCGACGTCGGGAAAACAAAAAGTGAAGGCCAAAGCCAACGCGACTCTTTCTGCAAAAATTAACAAAAACCCTGATAGTGTTGCTGCTAATACCCACACTGCTGTGAAAGCCCGTGGGGACCTGGAAGAGGCTGGTGGGCCAGGGGGCCCACCCCTCACACCTAAGGTGTGATGGGGGAAACCTTCACTCTAGGGATGCTGAATATTGCTGGACTCAAGGCCTCCCCATCCCGGGCTAGGAAACTGAGTTTTTTACAAAACAATCTACCCATGGATATCCTGGCCATCCAGGAGTCCCACTGTCCACAAGGTTCCGAGGAAGCTTGGAAAACAATGCTCCTACCATCCCTATCCTTTTGGTTGAAGCACTGTGGGGTGCTAATTTGGAAAAACAATTTTTTCAAATTCACATCCTCAGAAACATTCCTAAATGGCTGAGTGCTCATTGTCACCTTCTCATGGGCTGACGTTGTGCACACAATCATCAACATTTACACCCCAAACGGTGCACATGAGCGTCAGGAATTTTTCTCATTGGTCAAATCCCTCCTGCTACCCCCTGATTCTTTCCTAGTTGGCGACATGAACTGTTGGCTAACCTCACCAACAGACCGGTGGCCGCCCTCACCCCACGCCCCACAGGGTCACATAGAACTACGCATTCTAAAAGCCACCCTTGGGTTAATGGATGCGCTGCCATGACATGCCCCACTGCTTGAAAACATGATGCGTCCCCACGTCCACAATGGCCAATTAAGGTCCTTGACCTGCATCAACCTTATTCTAATGCCAGCATAATTCCAACCCCACATCTCCCACTTCAAAACAATGAAAATGGAATTCTCTGACCACCGAATGGTCTCGATAACTTACCACTTACCTGTCACAGTTGCAAAGGCCCCACATTGGTGCAAAATCCGCCCCACCGAGCTTGCGTCGCCAGGATTTTCGACGTGGGTGGAAGAGGCAACTTTGGTGAAATTGTTTGTTGCACCATTTTGTGTGGACTCCATTTCCACATGGGAAACTTTTAAAGAAGACACCATCCGCCACTATTGCCATCTCTCCTCCAGACGCTCACAAGCCACATCGGCGGTTTTATTACACATGCTGGTGGAATTGGCCCACTTGGAGTCCAACATTCCAGCCACAGGATATAGCCCTGCATGGGGCCAGAAGTGGGAGGAGGCATCCACCCACCTCAACGCACTCAAAAGGCAACACAAACATCGGGTTTGTGTTTAATACAGGGCCACACACATCACTAAAGGTGACAAGTGCACCGCATACTTCTTTAAAAAATTTTTCGCACCATGCCAGAGCGTGGCCTGCACACAGGTGTGAAGATCAGATAATTCCATTGTGGACACACCGTCCAAAGTGGCAATTGAAACGCAAAGATATTACTCCAAGCTATACCGAGCTGAACCAATTCAGCCAGCTGAAATGGCGGAATTTCTCGACTGAGCTCATATCTGCACCATTTTCTGATACCCAGAAATAATGAATTTAATTACTATGAACGAACTATGGACAGCCGTTCGCGGTGCGCCAAACCAAAAATGCCCAGGCCCAGATGGCATTCCATATGAATTTTACAAAAAATATTTTAAATATATATCCCCATTGCTGCTAGCCTCACTCAACCAAAGCCTGTTGGAAATGCGCCTCCTACCAGGAGGACATGAGGCCTTTACTGTCACACTCTTCATGGAAGGGGATAGGCTTGACTTAGCCAACTGGCGCCCCATTTCTCTAACAAACACAGACACCAAAATTTTAACCAAAATCATGGCTAACCGTTTAGGGACTGTAGCATCTGCCACCATCTCCCCAGAACAATTCGGTTTCATCCCCAGAAGGTCGATTTGGGATAACATGCACTCTGTGGCTAATGTGTGTCAGTCCACAGCCTCTGGGGCACTTGTATTATTGGACCAACAAAAGGCCTATGATAGAGTAAACTGGGAATACCTAAGGGCCTGCCTCCATCAATTCCGCCTACCCCCCACTTCATTAACTGGGTGATGCTGCTCACGGAATCTGCAACAATGGCAGTGCGTGGCCCAGGCTTCCTAACGGAAGTAGTCCGCCCCTCAAAGGGGCCTGTGACAAGGGGACCCCCTCAGCCCACTCTTATACAACTTCAGCCTTGACCCACTACTGCGAAATGTGAATGCCCACCTCACTGGGGTCCATGTGCCAGGCCAAACCCCAGTCAAGATGATGGCATTTGCAGATGATTGCGTGGTGGGGGTGTCTAATAACAAAGATGCACGAGCGCTTGAAGCCCTCATCCAGGAATATTCCCGGGTAAGCAACGTGGCACTGAACGCCTCCAAAACTGAAATCATCCTCCTTGGTCGGTTTCAGAACTGCTGGGCCCCAGCAAGTAGTTCCCAACCTGGCCCATCTGCTCGCCCACGTCCACGCCTTACTAACTCAACACACACTGCTCCACTGGTGCTCCCCTTTGTGCCACGCCCTACCATAGGACCGGTATGCCATCTGGGCGTGTGGATGGAGGCAGGCGGATACGCGTCAGCAGTAATGGAGTGCCATATACTGGACAACGTGACGAAGTGAATCGCCTCTCTCAGAGCCCATCCTATTACCCTCACTGGCAGGGTTGTTCTTGCCAACTCTATGCTCCTATCCAAAGTCTAATTTGGAGCCCACGCCATCCCCTTATCCCCAAGCTTCTTCAAATCCCTGTATGCTTTGCTGCAAGGATGGCTTTGGTCAGGCCGCCCTCCACCAGTATGGCTAGAGGTCATGTTTGGCCCTCATCATCATGGTGGCATGGGCCTGCTTGACTTCAAAACCCATGCCGCCAAGATCCTGGGCACCTGGATCGCGGCCGTCACTGCTCCTACACTCCCATCCCAACACTGGTCCTGCGCGGCCTGCTCCAACTTCTCCCGAGCCTTGGGCCTCAACAATCCATCAAACCCCCACTCCCTGATGAAATAACTCGCATCACACACATCAGCCACAGGTCCTCACGGGACTAAAACCCACTATAAACGAATCCTACTCTCCATACGAAGCGCAGAGTGGAGAATTTGTATTAGTGGACATACAACCCAAAGAGGCCACCCCTCTCCTCAGTTCGCACAAGAGGTACAGGGGCTACCCATCCATGATGGCGTGATCCCCATTCGACCCCATGTCCTATCCAGGGTGGACTAACTGGACATGATGGACATCCATCATTCCACTGAGACCCAAAAGACTATCTGGAAATACGCACATCATCCTCTGTTGCAGCCTCAAGTCCGCTCCCATGTGTGGCGCTGCCTGAGGCGGGTGTATCATACAGCTGAGCGCTCTAACGCTAAAAACTCATCCTGTGTCGTGTGTGGCCAGTATGGAACGCTGTTTCACCGCCTGGAGAAGTGCCCCACCTCTAAAGTGATATGGCGCGAAGTCCAACGTCTGTTAGGCCAGGATCAAACGCATCCCTCCAGTCTGTCAAGAGATATGTTTGCTTCATCAATGGCCTCCCCCCTCCCACCATCCCTCCATGCTCTGGTGATTGCAATCGCCATGTGGACTATCCACACGATTGTCTTGGATGCCATCGCTGGCTCCATCCCCACCCTCCCTGAAACTGTCCACAGATTCCGGTCTCATTTGGTGGACCACTTTCAAGCATGGATGTTTGGATATCTCCCACCGCGTCGCTGACAGCTGGTCTCCTCCTGGTTCCCAGTATGGTTCATCAAATCAGACCCCTTCCTCCACACATGCTCGATAGTGGCTACGACCCCTTCACACGTTCCCTCCCCCTCCCCATAAGTGGCGTTCCCGCTGGCAACAAGAGATAGCATCACTTCTCTGGGGTGCCTCCCCTGGTACTAAGTTTTGTCTCGTCTGAGTCATATTCGGAAGTGTCTGTCCCATGGTCAGCCTTCCCCGCACTAAAATTGAAAATTTAAAATAATTGGGGACTCTTTTGTCAGATAAAGAGTAAGGATTGAGGATCTTTAGAAGAGAATCTGAACTTAGATGGGAATTTCCGTAAACTCAATGTGATGAAAAGACAGGCCATAAACTTCTGGATCTGAGTGTGGATCAAGCTAGGCGGATAAGGGAAGAAGTCCCTACAGTCAACGTCATAAGTATTACGTGAAGAAGCATAGGTCTAGCGTTGAAAAAAGAACAGGTTACTATTCAACTACGGATAATTGCCTTCATACTATTATTGATCAACTATCAATTACTATCAGACAACACTAATTGCGCACATATCAAACATACACAGTTAACTTTTGGGGAATTACCGGTCTTTAACAATTATTGAAAACCATAAATTATTTTCTATTGGTGCTCAATACAGGGGTTATTTGAGTAGGATATACCAGTACAGAATGTCATATAAGGATGAGTTAAGAAAGCTCTGGATGGAGTTGGCAACCCTCAACAAGAACGTCTTGAATTCTGCTAATCAGGGAGAATTTGCTGCCGTGGAGGAGAGAGTTACCAGAATTGAGGAAGGAGTCAAATTGTCTTCAATTTCGGCAATTAGTTGCCAAGGAAAGTAACGTCATTAAAGAAAACAATGAGATCTAGTTTGAGAAGTTTTATTCTTGAAAACTGAATGTGAAGAAGATTGCGTTCAATTGCGTTCATTTAGTGCAGACATAGAGCGTTTAATGAAGCGAGTTGAAGAGTTGAAGACTCATAGGTGTGAATGTGAGCCCTATGTGGCGACTGACACCAAAGAATGGATCTCAAGATCTCCAGTTGAGAAAACAATTATTCCAAAAAACATGCTGACCGCATTCACAGCCATTTTGAAGATGACTT
>JAKSZP010000976.1:0-17527 GCA_022478985.1 Massospora cicadina | reverse complement strand
AATTAGTTTTGTATACTGATTTCTTAATATTAGTACCAATTAATCTGGGATAGTTGCTGAGGTTTGGGGTCAGTGATAATAAGCCCAACTGTGTGAATGTATTCAGCCCAAGCTAAAGATAGAATATTTATTTAACTGAGGCAAGCCAACCAGAGGGACGGGCATTACCGAGTATGTGTGGAAAACAAAGATATATAAAATTGGGCACCCTGGGAACTCAGGTTACCCCTGTTGCCAGCGGTACTGCCAGGTATGGGGGGAGTTGGTGCGCTACTCCGAGGGGGTTTCCTTTACTATGGAGCAGGTGTGAAGGAAGGGGTCTGTGTGGAGGAACCAAAGTGGGAACCACGATTCTATGAGCGCCTGTTGCCTTGGCCTCATATATCCATAGGGCCAGGCTTGGAAGTGCTCCAGTAAGTGGACGTGGAACCTGTTGATAACCCCATGGATGGTTGGGACCATGCCCCTGAACGCATCTAAGGCAATGGTGTGGATTGTCCACATTGGAATTGGTATCATTAGGGAGTGGAGGGTAGATGGGATTGGTGATTCGATCTGGAGCGCGAGGAGGCTCTTTGAAATAGATAATTCCTGCTCGTTTTGGTTCTTAAGCAGGCGCGCGAATTCCTGCCATATGGCTTTGGTTGGGGGGCATGTTTCTAGGCGGTGATGTAGGGAACCCTCCCCACCACATACTGCGCAGATTGCGTGGAGGGAATTGGAGCGGTCCGCCATCCTATAGGTCTTTCTCAGACTGCGCCAGGCGTTGGCTCTTACCCTCGGCTGTAGAAGTGGGTGGTGCGTCATTCTCCACACTGTCTTCTGTGTGGTTAAGTCATAGGGGATGTCCAACGGATCTAAGTATTCAATTCTAGCAATGGTTGGGGTCATATCAAGCATGCCTCTCTGGGGGTGGGTTTTTGGATTTCTTGATTTAAAGTGGGGGCTGGGTCGTCCCCTTCCCTGCATAGTGCCAGTGTTCTCTATGGTCCATCCCATGCGGCGGATGGTTCAGAGGATGCATTTGAAGTGAGGGGGGTTCCATGCAGGCCCGTTGAAGTAGGATGTTTAGCAAGGTATGATAGTATTTTGGGTGGGCTATGTGGGTTGGTTAATCTGAGCACCTGTGCAAAGTTAGTTCTCGCTGCCCTGAACCAGTGTTGTTGCGGGAGGTTTGGGGCAAGGACTTCATTTTACCAGGTACTCAATATGCGGTTGGCGTGGCTCTCAAAATCTATTAGTCCCATGCCTCCTCCGCTTGAGCGTGGGCCAAAGAGTGTTTCTTTCCATATGGGAGGATGGGATCTGGGCCACAGCCAGCCCTGGATGAGCGCGGATTGAAATTATAAAGGTGGGTGAGAAGGCGATCGCGTGGGCAGGGTACCATAGTATTGTGAGGATGAGTGAGTTAACAACTGTTACTCGCCTCATTAGTCCTGGGGATCTTCCCTTGAGGGAGGCTACGCTGTTGGATATTCGCTGTAGTAGGTTGCTTTCCATTGTCTCATTGGCATATCCCTCTGTTTCCAGCCATATCCCAAGGTGGCGGACAGGAGTGGTGGTGGGAGATGATGTGAAGGGTAAGATGAGTGGGGTTTTCCTTTGTATGGGGGTGTGAGGTTGTGATATTGTAGCCCAGTTGTTAGTGTACTTGCCTAAGATAATTATTTCTGGTTTCCTTTTGTTGAGCGATGCATTGCTCACCATGGAGTATTCCTCTAGGGTGCGTTACAGCTGTCGGGCATCATTGTTGTAAGCTATACCTGCCACACAGTCATCTGCAAAGGCCAATATCTTGACTGTTGGCTGGCCTTGTGCAGTTATGCCCATGAGGCATAAGTCAGTTACGCGAAGAAGTGGATCGAAACTGAAATTATACAGCAGTGGGCTGAGGGGTTCCTCTTGTTTGAGCCCTCTGTGTGGTGTGATCTTGTTAGTTAGGAAGCCAGGGCCGCATACAGCCATGGTTGCAGATTCTGTAAGGAGCATCGCCCAGTTTATGAATCTTAGTGGGAGTTTGAAAGCGTGTAGGCATTCCTTTAGGTATGGCCAACAAACGCGGTCATATGCCTTTTCCTGGTCTAAGAAGACCAGGGCTCCAGTTGCTTTGGACTGACATATGTTCTCAACAGGGTGTATGTTGTTCCAAATTGAGCGCCCTGGTATAAACCCAAACTGGTTGGGTGACAGGACGTCAGAGGCAATTGCACCTAATCAGGCTGCTAAGATTTTTGTTGGAATTTTTGTGTCAGTATTAGAGAGTGCGATTGGACGCCAGTTGGCCAGGTCCAATTTGTCACCCTTTTTATACAAGGTTATGACATATGATTCACGGCCATCAGGTAGGAGGCGTGTATCCAGCAAACACTGATTCATAGACACCAATAGGAGGGGGGCAATTTGCTGAAAATATTTTTTGTAAAATTTGTAGGGTATCCCATCAGGCCCTTGACATTTCCTACGTGGTGCACCGCGAATTGTTTCCCAAAGCTCCTCTCATGTTATTAGATTTAGTATATTGTAATCTGGTGGTATTCTTTGTATCAGGCGGTATTTATAAATTCTGTGATTTTTTGTAGGTCTGTTGGCGAATCATGGTATAATTTGGTGTAATAGCAGTGTACTTCCACCTTGACCTCCTCAGGGTCAGTTGCCATGGTGCCATCGGACTTGTGGACCTGTGTGCACATGGGCTGGTTGCCACGGGAGTGGAATTGGTGGAAGAAATATGTTGAACATATTTCACCTTCCTTTATGAACTTATCTTTGTTTGATACTTTGATTCTGTGTTGGTGCTCAAAGATGAGGGTGTTTAGTCAGGCAGATATTTCCGCCCATTTGCATCCCCAGTTGAGGCTATAACCAGATCTTGGGGTGTTAAGCTCGAGGTGGTCCAGTTCCCCTAAGGTATGCCTGATTGTGGCTGTATTGGCAGTGTACTTACATGATGCGAGATGTCAGTTTTTGTTGATTAGTTTCTTTTTGAAATTTGCCTATGTTACAATGGGATCCAATGTTAATGGGGCTGTGAATTCTTGGTTTGTGGCCTCATGTTCAACCCATTTGGATATTTCGGGTAATTTTATGTTTTCTAGGTGTAGCTTTCTCCAGGGTGACACCTGTGCGTGGGTTCACGTTGGCAATAACTGCACTAAAAAATGAGTCAGTGGTCAGAAAAATTAATTTTTGTTGTAAAGTTGGAGATGCTTGATTGGTGGGATTGCAGATTGAGGATGTGATCGATGCAGCTCATTGATATAAGCGCTCCCTCATGTATGTTGTGCCATGTCATGTGGGGAAGGAGTGGTGACCTGGGGGGAGGGAATCCTGTAGGCCAAGGGGTGCCTTTATTGCGCGGAATTTGATGTGCCCTGGTAGTATCCCCTGGGGTTAGGCCATCAGTCCATGTCAGGGTTATCCCAGAAATTAAAGTCGCCCAACAGGATGGTATCTGGTGGGAGGGTGAGTGTAGGAATGGTTTCAAGGACTTGTTTTCTCTTGGCTGCGGTGCATGGTGCATAGATGCATGCTAACGAGATTGTTTCCTCTTGGCATGTGATCGTTGCTACCAAGACGTGGCTGTGAAGGTATGACAAGGAGTTTGTAATTTTTAATTTTTTGTTATTTTGGATGATAACCCCACAGTGAGACGTCAACACCAATTGTGATGATGAGACCCTGGCTGACCAGGATCCTTCTTCCCCCTGTATACAGTGGGTTTCTTGGATGGCCAAGATGTCTACAAGGGGTTTTCGCAGGAGGACCAGCTTTTTGGCTTGGGACACTTGAGCCCTGCTCCCACGATGTTTAGCACCCCTTTTGACATTGAGGTGCCCGTGGCGCCTCAGGAGGGGTTGGGAGGGCCCTCTGGCCCTAAACCACCACGACTCATTTTGGCCATGCTCCACGTTTGTACTCCAATTCTCTCAGTGAAAATGTCAGTTCCCTTGATCTGACTTGATTTTTTGTGGAAATTGCAGTTTTTGGAATTTATGTTATCTTTTTCCGCATGTATCTCATAATGGTTCATTGCGGGGTGCTGATTGGGTTCTGTAATTTTGGGGCTTGAATTTTGTAGAATTATGCACCGCATTTTCACCCATATTGCAGCTAAATTGTTCCTCAAAGTGCGCATGATTGATGTCGCTTGGTGACTCAGTCAGTTGCTGTGAAAATTTTCAACCTAGAGCATATTGTTCTGATTGGTTGGCTCAGTGTATATCCAAAATGTCCTCTTGAATTTGTCCAGGGTCGATGGATGATTCCACATGTGCTGCCACCTCAGCTGCTGCCTGCTTGCAGGATTTTTGTGCTGCTTTGCGTTGTTTATGTGTAACTGGGTCCATGATGGAGTAAGGCCCATCCTCACCCCAGTGGAATGGGTGGTGGCCATCAGTCATTCTGGCGAAGTTTTCATTACTTTCATCCATGACTTCCTCACAATAATCATTTTCCATTAAGCCCTCCTTCACGGGGCATGCGTGTTCCTTGTGTCCCAATGAACTGCAGTGTTTTCATATAGGCGGTGCGCATTCTGGTGTAACTCAGAATGTGGATGACTGTCCCCCATATGCAAAGTGAAACTCTGCTGTGCGTGGGATTCTTGATAAGCCATCTTCCACTTTGGGGAATGGGTTGATCATGGCGATAGCTTTGCCTGTGCACAGGGCTGGCATCAGGCGAAATCATTGTAATTTGAGTTGCACAATTTCTCTGTAGGCTACGAGCCCTTTGTGGAGCTCCTCCTCAATTCCTTACGAGAAAGGTTGGTAGGGAGCGAGTTGAAGGAGATGAACAAAGTTTTTGCTTTGTTCCATCTGGTGCGCGCGGCGCACACTATTTTTTTGCCCTTGAGGAGGGTATTTTAACGCAGAATTTTGCTGCGGCTTCTGCTTCTTCAGCTTTTTGAAACTAATTTTGATCCAGCTGTGGCCCATGTTGTTGGTTGTGACATATACCACGTGGGGGAAAAGGGAGGGCTGTGCCTCGCATGTTTTTTCCCACAGGCTTGGGAACTCATCCCCAAGGAAGAGTTGGAGCCTGTGTTCCACCTTTGAAAGGGGTTAGTTACATTGGATATACATGTATTGATTTTGTTTTATAGTAAATACCATAAACCTGGATGGTATCTGAGTTTATGGTTTCTTGGCAGCTTGGGTTCCTGGTCCCTCTCCAGGGCATTTCTTGCCCTTGGGTGCACCGTTTTGTGCACCTCTTGATGTGACGCTCGCCCAGGTTGTATTGGATTTATTATAAAATCGCCCATCTCTCCTGTGTGATTATCAAAAATTGCTGTTCGAATTAAATCATAATAGCTAAAGTGATTGTTATGGGAAAGAAAAGCGTTAGCTACTGATAGAAAAATTAATTAAATTGACATTGAGTTGATTGGCCCAGCCAAGTAGTTGCAGGATGGTTGGTCTAAATGTGTGGGGGTATTTAGCCTACGCTTTCATTAATATAATTAAATCCACGTTGTGATAATCAGCCCAAGCCATGTTATTTCAATAGGTTTTTAATTATTAGTTCAAGCATTAGTAGGAAAATTTGGCCTGATCTGTAGGTTGTTGAAGGGTTTCTTTTTGAGTTAACCACAGAATCTGACATTTCCCCCACTTAACTCAAACATAAGCACTATGGTTCCAAATTGCCCTTCACTGATCATCATCATTATTAATTTTGGCCTTACTGGCCAACAAATCTGGTGCTGGATCCTCTTTTTGTTTATTTTGGCCTGAACTGCCAACAAATCTGAAGTTGAATCCTCTTATTATTAATTTCTGCCCAAACTGCCAACAATTCTGGTATTTGATCCTCTTATTGTTAAGTTCAAAACAAACTGCTAATGATTTTGGCGTAGGATCCTCTCCCCACCCCAAGTGTGAACTAAAGTAGTAATTAGGTATTATATATTTTTTAATTTTTTAGTTAATACTTTTTTAATATTATTTTATATTTTTTACTTTATTTAATTTTTTATGAAATGCTAATATGTCATGTTATGGTCTTTTTTTGATTGTCCAGCTTATTAGCTTTTTTAAAAATTTAATTGGACACAGTTGTATATAAAATCAGCCCTAACTTCTCTGTTAACATGTGTTGTTTTCTTCATGTTGGTCAATGTATGCAAATCACTCATAACAACATTTTTAAGGCTGATTAGGACTTCAATGATTTTGTTTCCACTATACAGCTCAGTCCAAAAATATTTTTAAAGTCATTGTGCTTTAAAGTTTAGATACCAGTATTCTCTTCAGCCTAAAGTAGCATGAATGGTGAGCCATTATGTGCTTGCTAATATAAGGTCAATCAGGGTTGTTGTATCCACATTATCTCCCTACAGTGATAAGATCCTTGAGCTAGAGGCACTCATATCAGAGCTAATTTTCATCCTATTGTTGCAATTTTATCTGGCAGCATCTTCCAGAAATTGGTTATTATAATCCATTTCATAAATATTCACTAATTTTGAGTGAGCACCAATTGTCAAAATTTGAGTATCACTCGCTTAATTATTTAATTCCTGCACAATTAATTGGGCTGAAGTTTGGCCGATGGATCCACAATTTGCCAGTGGCTTATGGTATTTTGACATTTCTGAAACTCACTAGGCATCCTCAAATAACCCCAACTCTTCATACCAATATCAGACTTGATTTTTCCTCTGTAATCTTGAATTTCAACTGAGGCAGGTAAAGTTTCAAGCTGTGGATCCTGAGATCCCATCTTGCTGATACTCACCAAAAGTGACTTAGGATACAAATTAAATGAAGATATAAATCAAAATAGACCTTTATTTAAGACTAGATTATTGATAATTCTTCATTAGGCCAGGCGCCAGTATTTATATCTCTAGGGCATCTCTTGGCCACATTCAAGCATGCAATCTCACCTATTATTTTCCACCTCAGTTCAGCCCTTGAGCTGATATGACTGAGATCTATTTCTAGGTTTATTGTTAGCAAAATACTCTCTTATTTGGGAGGAATTTAGGGACAATCTTTGCAACAATGAGCATGCAAAATGGTCCTAAAATCGTCCCAAAATGAGTTTCGTCATGATGCTGAGAACCATACAGCTTCTGGGAGATTTTTGGTCAATTTAAATAGATAATATGTTCTTAATTGAGCTGCCAGCAGGCCTCTCTCAATGGCACTAGGTACTCCCATTTATGTGGTCCATGTGCAAGTGCTAACATGCTGATTACATGTACCAACATACTTATATGCTATAAAGCAGGAAATTGTTTAAATTTTTTATTCTTTTGATTGTAAATGAAATTTTTAATGTTAACTTTAGGTAGGTCCCAAATAATTTTGTATACTGATTTCTTAATATTAGTACCAATTAATCAGGACTAGTTGCCAAGGTTTGGGGCAGTGATATTTTGGCCCAACTGTGCAAATGTATTCAGCCTGAGCTACTTATAGAATAATTAATTAAATTGATTTTAAGTTGATTGCTCTGGCCAAGTAGTTGCAAAGAAGGTTGGCCTGAATGTATGGGGTATCTGGCCTAAGCTTTAGTAATATAATCGAACCCATGATGTGCTAATCAGCCCAAGTCATGTTATCGCAATAGGTTTTAATTAGATTATTAGTTCAAGAATCAGTAGGGAAAATCAGCCTGAACTCTATGTTGTCAAAGGGTTTATTTTCGAGTCAACCACAACATCTGACATCACGCTTGATTAATGTTGGTCTTTTTGTGTGGGTTGGTGACTGAAGCGATCTGGGTGCCAGTATTTTGGAAGCATGATTTTAAAGTTGAGAAGGCACATACCACAAGTCAGATTCTGGTGGTTGACCTAAAAAACCCTTTGGCAACTAACAAATAAGACAAACTATTCTTCTAAAACTTGGGATAAATATCTAATTCTCCACTAAAGCCAATCAAATTTATTTGGCTCAGGCCAAATAAACAACTCCAATCTAAAGCCATTATCCACTCTACAGTTTGGGCCAAATATCTCAACGACAACTTACTTCAATTATCCACTTTGCAGTTTGGGTTCAATATCTCAATGCCAAACTAATCAATTATCCATTTACAGTTTGGGCGGAATATCTAAATGCCACTTAATTAACTATCTTCTTTTTTTAATTCAGGCCAAATATCTTACATAATTTAGGATAATTATATGTGTAAAGATATCAACATTTGGTCCCAACTAATTGGGATCAATATCAACCATTCATCTTTAGAAATATAAGGGAATCAATCCTTAAAATAACCAATTTCCCACCCCATGGAGAATTTTGTATGTCAATCCTTGTTATCAGCATGGTAGCACTTTCACATGGACTGCCCAAATGGGAGTAACTATGCTATCAAGAGACTTATTGAGATCCTAATTAGGGAGTTATTTCCATCAGCTGTATGACAAAACAAAAATTAGGCTGATCCTAAGAATAACCAATTTCCCGCCCTATGGCGAATTTTGTATTTCAATCCTCGTGTTTGGCACAATAGCACTTGCACATGGACTGCCCAGATGGGAGTACCTAGTGCTATTGAGAGAGTCCTGCTGAAGTCCTGATTAGGGGTGTGTCATTTACTTCAATCAATGCCAAAATTTCACTGAAGATGTATTTCGTCAGGCATATGACAAAATAAAATCAAGAGGATCCTAGGACAATTTTGCACGTTCTTATTGAAATTTTGTCCCTGAAATTCTCCCAAATATGAGAGTATTTTGCCACAAATAAACCTATTAATAGGTCATAATCGTATCAGTTCAAGGGCCGAACTGAGGTGGAAAATAATCAGTTGAAATTGCATGCTCAAATGCGGCCAGGAGATGCCCTAGAGGTATATATACCGGCGCCTGGCCTAAGGAATAACCATCAAAATAATATCTTCTAATAAAGAAATTATTATTAAATCTCATTATCTGGTTTTTTATCAAAGGTGGTTCCTATTGAGAGTGTCAGCAAGCTGTTATGGCAGAAATCTTCAACTTGTATTGTTGCCTGCTTCAGTAGAAGTTTTCAAATTCAAAGGGAAAATTTAAACCCAAATTGACTATAAGAGTAATATCATTTTAGAAAAACCTCGTGCGCTTCCTAACAGTCATAAAACTATAAGTCACCGTCTAAAATTGAGGATCTTTCAGCTGAACTTCTTCCAGAATATACGTGCAGAATTTAATTTTTTCAAGTGAGAAATCCTCAGAATTTTACACCACCACTATGGCGAGGGCCAACCATTACATCCAGGCGCGCCAGGAAGGGTGGACTAATCAAAGCCACTCTTGTAGAAGGAAATATAAAAAGGTATACAAAGATGGGGAAAAGGTGATGGCATGGGCCACAAACCATACTTTCAACATGAACATAGAGTTGGAGGAACAACCCAGTCTGTGAGGTAGTCAGGTAGGCTCTAAGGGACGCGATGCGCTTCATGATATTGTCTAGGATGTGATGCTCCATCACCAATAAGGTGAATCCTCCTGCCTCCAACCACACTCCAAAATGGTGCACAGGACCAGCTTTGGGTCTTGGCACGAAAGGGAGGATAAGTGGTGTGGTATGGGGTGGCAAGGGCAAGTGAACCATAGATCTAGCTGCTGAAGCAGCCTGACTAAGGGGTACTGGTGACCAGCGGGCTTGGAAACCCCAAGAAGTATGATTTTAGTTTTGGAGCCAATAAGGGCGGCGTTATTGACCATGGAGTAATCCTGGATAGATACCTCCAGCGCGCATGCATCATGGTTGTTTGACACCCCAACCACACAATCGTCCACAATTACCAGCATCCTAACTGGTGCTTTGCCTTGTACTAGACACCAGCAAGGCGTTCATTCACATTTTGTAAAAGTGGGTCAAGGCTTGAAGTCGTAAGAGTGGGCTTAAAGGGTCCCCTTGGAGGAGACCCCTTTGAAGGTGAACCACTTCAGTGAGGAAACCAGGGCCATGCACAGCCATTGTGGAAGACTCCATGAGGCATGACCCAATTAATGAACTGGTTGGGGTAGAATTTGTGGAGGCAGTCTTTGAGGTAATCCCAGTTGACCTTATCATAAGCTTTTTGCTGGTCTAAGAACACTAGCGCCCAGTAGCCATAGATTGAAAGACATTGGCTACAGTGTATGTTGTCCCATATTGACCACTTGCGGATAATTCTAAACTGCTCAGTGGAGATTACTTCAGAAGCAACTTCCCCTAGGCGGTTTTTTATAATTTTATAGACAATTTATTATTTGTATTAGTAAGTGATATGGGGCACCAGTTTGCCAAGTCCGTTTTATCCCCCTTCTTATACAGCATTATCATAAAGGCTTCCTGGCCCCAGGGAGGAGGCGCTTTTCTAAAAGATACTTGTTCATTGATGCAATCACTAATGAGTAGAAATAATTAAAATATCTTTTGTATAACTCATATGGATCCTATCTGGGCCTGAGCTCTTCCTGTATGGTGCACTACTAATGGCATACTAGAGTTCATATCGAGTAATTAAATATATTAACTACAGGTTTCAGAAATGGTGCAAATTTGTGCACCATCAAGAAACTCATAGATTTTGCCAGTTTGACTAGTTTGGACTTATGCAACTCAGAGTAAAAGTTCTGAACTTCAACTGCTACTTCAGCTGAGGTTTTGGCGATGGAGCTGTCCAGACGCCTCACCTGTGTGCAGGCCGAGCTCTGTTACAGTGTGAAGAATTTGCAGAGAATGTAGGTGAAGCATGTGTCACCTAACGTTATTTTTCATTTCGAACTGAACAAAAACCTGGTGTATGTGTTGCCCTACTAGTACATAAAGATGAGCAGAACTTTACACCACTTACAACCCCAAGCCAGGTTGTACCCTGCAGCATGGGCATTAGACTCCAGATGGTCCACTTCCACTAGTGTGCACTTAGTGACAACAGAGGCATTCCAAGGGTGACGTGATGAGATGTGGCGTGCCTTAATGATGGTGTTTCTTTGAAAGCTGACTAGGTAGAGAGTAGGTCAGTACAGAACGGTGTGTTGAATTTTGAAGCCAAGGTTAGGTGTCCACCCATGCTGAAAGCATGGGTGACGTGATCTTGGCCAGTTGAAGTTTGCACCACTTTGATGCCTGTGCCTCTGGGCTTGATAAAGTGAAGTAAATTGACACCATCCTGTTGTCAGAGAAATTAATTATTATTATAGTAGATTTGCAATTATTGGGGCAAAAGTTAAATGGGAAAAATAAGGTTGTTATAAATTTGGCAGTATTCAAGAGATATTCCAAAGGGTTTTACAGAGGGTTCAGTCCACTGAGCAATAGGACCAACAATGTTACTATTGTTGTCCTTGAATCAACAGAATAAACTTTTAAAAAATATGGAGCGCTTGCTCCAACAACACTCATTTATTTAATATAATAAATACAGCGGATCGTTGCAAAGCTTTTCTTTCCCGTAACAATCACTTTAGTTACTACGATTTGATCTGAACAGCGATTTTGATAATCACACAAAGAGATGGCGATTTTAATAATAATAATAATAAATCTAATATAACCTGGGCGAGCGTCGCATCAAAAGGTGCGCAAAATGGTGCACCCAAGGGCAAGAAACGCCCTGGAGGGGGACTGGGAACTTAAGCCGCCAAAAAACCACAAACTCAGACACCATCCAGCTTTATGGTATTTGCTAAAAACAGGACCAATACATGGACATCCAACATAACCAACCCCTTTCAAAGGTGGAACACGGGCTTTGACTCTTCATTGGGGATGAGTCCCCAACCCTGTGGGAGAAAACATGTGAGGCACAGCCTTCCCTTTCCCCCACACGGTATTTGTCGCCACCAATAACATGGGCTGCGTCTGGATATATATTGGTTTTGAAACAGCTGAAGAAGCAGATGCTGCAGCAAAAGTCAGCGTCAAAATTTCCCTTCCTGAGGGCAAAAGAATAGTGCGCACCGTGTGCACTAGATGGAACAAAGCAAAAACTTTGTTCATCTCCTTCAACTCGCTCCCTACAACCTTCCTCGTAAGGAATTGAGGAGGAGCTCCACAAAGGGCTCGTAGCCTACAGAGAAATTGTGCAACTTAAATTACAATGATTTCTCCTGATGCCAACCCTGTGCACAGGCAAAGCTATCGCCATGATCACCCATTCCCCAAAGTGGAAGATGACCTATCAAGAATCTCCCGCACAGCAGAGTTTCACTTCACAGATGGGGTACAGTCATCCAAATTCTGA
Organism: Massospora cicadina; assembly: GCA_022478985.1. Taxonomy (NCBI): domain Eukaryota; kingdom Fungi; phylum Entomophthoromycota; class Entomophthoromycetes; order Entomophthorales; family Entomophthoraceae; genus Massospora; species Massospora cicadina. The sequence goes on along the minus strand of JAKSZP010000976.1, from coordinate 5,347 downwards.
GTTACACTGGAACGCGCACCGCCCATATGCAACCACTGCGGTTCATTGGGACACAAGGAAAACGCATGCCCTGTGAAAGAGGGCTTAATGGAAAATGATTATTGTGAGGAAGTCATGGACGAAAGTAATGAAAACTTCGCCAGAATGACTGATGGCCACCACTCATTCCGCTGGGGTGAGGATGGGCTTTACTCAATCATGGACCTAGTTACACATAAACAACGCAAAGCGGCACAAAAAGCCTGCAAGCAGGCAGCAGCTGAGGCGGATGTGCATGCAGAGTCATCCATCGCCCAGGACAAATTCAAGAGGACATAGTGAATATACACTGAGCCAACCAATCAGAACAATATGCTCAGGTTGAAAATTTTCACAGTAACTCAACTGAGTCACCAAGCGACATCAATCATGCGCACTTTGAGGAACAATTCATCCGCAATATGGGCGAAAATGCGGTGCCCAATTCTTAAAATTCGAACCCCAAAATCACAGAATCTAATCAGCACCCCACAATGAACCATCATGAGACATGTGCAGGAAAAGATAACATAAATTCCAAAAACTGCAATTCCCATGGAAAATTGGGTCAAAACAAGGGAACGACATTGACACTGAGAGAGTTGGAGTACAGACACGGAGCATGGCCAAAATGAGCTACAGTGGTTTAGGGCCAGAGGGCCCTCCCAACCACCCCCTGAGGCGCCGCGGGCACCTCAGTGCAATAAGGACGCTAAACATCGCGGGAGCAGGGCTCAAACGTCCCAAGCCAAAAAGCTGCACTTCTTGCTAAAACCCCATGTAGACATCTTGGCCATCCAAGAAACTACTGTATACAGGGGAAGAAGGATCCTGGTCAGCCAGGGTCTCGTCATCACAATTGGTGTTGACGTCTCACTGTGGGGTGATCATCCAAAATAACAAAAAATTAAAAATTACAAGCTCCTTGTCAAACCTTCACAGCCACGTCCTGGTAGCAACGATCACATGCCAAGAGGAAACAATCTCGTTAGTATGCATCTATGCACCATGCACTGCAGATGAGAGAAAACAAGTCCTTGAAACCATTCCAACACTCACCCTCCCACCAGATACCATCCTTTTAGGCGATTTTAATTGCTGGGATAACCCTGACATGGACTTATGGCCTACCCCAGGGGATACCCACCAGGGCACATCAAATTCCGCGCAATGAAGGTATCCCTTAGCCTACATGATGCCCTCCCCCCAGGTCACCACTCCTTTCCCACATGACATGGCCCAACATACATGAGGGAGCGCTCATATCAATGAGCCACATCAATCACATCCTAATTCTGCAATCCCACCTATCAAGCATCTCCAACTTTACAACAAAAAAATCAATTTTTCTGACCACTGACTCATTTTGGTGCAGCTCTCGCCAACCTGAACCCATGCACAGGCATCATCCTGGAGGAAGCTACACCCAGAAAACATAAAATTGCCCAAAATATCTGACTGGGTCGAACATGAGGCCACAAACCCAGAATCAACATCCCCATTCACTTCAGACACATCATAACCTGGGCAAATTTCAAATCTAACCCAATCAACAAAACTTGACATCTCGCATCACATAAGTACACCGCTGACACAGCCACAATCAGGCGTACCTTGGCGGAACTGGTCCACCTCAATCTCAACACCCCAAGATCTGGTTATAGCCCTAACTGGGGAGGCAAATGGGCGGAAATATCCGCCCGCCTAAACACCCTCATCTTCGAGCTCCAACACAGAATCAAAGTATCAAACAAAGGTAAGTTCATAAAAGAAGGAGAAACATGCTCAACATATTTCTACCAATTCCACTCCCGTGGCAACCATCTCATGTGCACACAGGTCCACAAGACTGACAGCACCGTGGCAACTGACCTTAAGGAGGTCAAGGCGGAAGTAGACCATTATTACACCAAACTATACTACAATATGCTGACTGACCCCGAAAAATCACAGAATTTATATATACCGCCTGATAAAAAGCATACCACCAGACTACAATATACTAAATCTAATAACACGGGAGGAGCTTTGGGATGCAATCTGCAGTGCACCACATAGGAAATGCCCTGGGCCTGATGGGATACCTTATGAATTTTACAAAAAAATATTCTAAGAAAATTTCTCCCCTCCTCTTGGCATCTATGAACCAAGCTTGCTGGAAACACTCCTCCTACCTGGTGGCCATGAATCATATGTCATAACCCTGTATAAGAAGGATGACAAATTGGACCTGGCCAACTGGCGTCCAATTGCACTCTCTAACATTGATACAAAAATTAAAACAAAATATTTAGCAGCCAGATTAGGTGCAATTACCTCTGACGTCCTGTCACCCAACCAATTTGGGTTTATACCAGGGCGCTCAATCTGGAACAGCATACACCCTGTTGAAAACATATGTCAGTCCAAAGCAACTGGAGCCCTGGTCTTCTTAGACCAGGAAAAGGCGTATGACTGCATCAGTTGGCCATACCTAAAGGAATGCCTACACGCTTGCAAACTCCCACCCAGATTCATAATCTGGGCGATTCTCCTCACAGAATCTGCAATTATGGCTGTATGCGGCCCTGGCTTCCTAACTAACAGGATTACATCACACAGAGGGATCAAACAAGGGGAACCCCTCAGCCCACTGCTGTATACTTTCAGTTTCAATCCACTTCTTCGCGTAACTGACTTATGCCTCATGGGCATAACTGCACAAGGCCAGCAAACAGTCAAGATACTGGCCTTTGCAGATGACTGTGTGGCAGGTATAGCTAACAACAATGATGCCCGACAGCTGGAACGCACCCTAGAGGAATACTCCATGGTGAGCAACGCATCGCTCTTCAAAAGGAAAACAGAAATAATTCTCTTAGGCAAGTACACTAACAACTGGGCTACAATATCGCAACCTCACACCCCCATACAAAGGAAAACCCCACTCATCTTACCCTTCACATCATCTCCCACCACCACTCCTGTCCGCCACCTTGGGATATGGCTGGAAACAGGGGGATATGCCAATGAGACAACTGAGAAAAATCTATTACAGTGGATATCCAACTGCTTAGCCTCCCTCAAGGGAAGATCCCCTGGACTAACGGGTCGAGTAACAGTTGCTAACTCACTCATCCTCACAATACTATGGTTCCCTGCCCACGCGATCGCCTTCTCACCCACCTTTATAATTTCAATCCGCGTGCTCATCCAGGGCTGGCTGTGGCCCAGATCCCATCCTTTCATACGGATGGAAACACTCTTTGGCCCACGCTCAAGAGGAGGCATGGGACTAATATATTTTGAGAGCCACGCCAACCGCATCCTGGGCACCTGGATAAAGGAAGTCCTTGCCCCAGACCTCCCGCAGCAACACTGGTCCAGAGCAGCGAGGACTAACTTCGTGCAGGCGCTCAAAATAACCAACCCACATAGCCCACCCAGACTACTATCATGCCTTGCTAAACGCCCTACCGCAACAGGCCTGCATGGAACCCCCTCACTTCAAACGCATCCTCTGAGCCATCCACCGCAGGGGATGGACCGTAGAGAACACTGGCACTATGCAGGGAAGGGGACGACCCAGCTCCCACTTCAAATTAAGAAAAACATAAAATCACCCCCTAGGGAGACATGCTTGCTACGACCCCAACCATTGCTAGAATTGAATACCTAGATGCGTTGGACATCCCCTATGACTTAACCACACAGAAGGCAGTGTGGAGAATGACGCATCACCCACTCCTACAGTCTAGGATAAGAGCCAACGCCTGGCGCTGCCTGAGAAGGACCTATAGGAAAGCGGACCGCTCCAATTCCCTCCACGCAACCTGCTTAGTTTGTGGAGGGAAGGCTCCCTACACTACTGCCTAGAATCATGCCCCCCAACCAAAGCCATATGGCAGGAAGTCGCGCGCCTGCTTAAGCTCCAAAAAGAGCAGGAATTATCTATTTCAAAGAGCCTCATCGCGCTCCAGATCGAATCACCAATACCATCTACCCTCCGCTCCCTAATGATACCCATTGCAATGTGGACAATCCATACCAATGCCTTAGATGCGTTCAAGGGCATGGTCCCAACCATCCATGGGGCTATCAACAGGTTCCACGTCCACTCATTAGAGCACTTTCAAGCCTGGCTTTATGGATATATGAGGCTAAGGCAACAGGCGCTCATAGAATCGTGGTTCCCACTTTGATTCCTCCACACAGACCCCTTCCTTCACACCTGCTCCATAGTGGGTAAAACTCCCTCGGAGTAGTGCACCAACTCCCCCCATACCTGGCAGTACCGCTGGCAACAGGCGTAACCTGAGTACCCCAGGGTGCCCAATTTTATCTATCTTCGCTTTCCCCTCCTTTTCCACACATAATTGGTAATGCCATCCCCTGCTCAGCTTGCCCCAGTTAAATAAAATAAATACATTGGATCCTTGCTGTTCTCTAGCTCTAAACTATTAACAACCTCCTCCTGTCAATTGTCTCATCTCGCTCATACTCAGCGACTTTAAATGATATCATTTCCTTGGCTTAGTAATTTATTTTTCTATATCTTATTGGTTTCAGCAATGTTCATTAATTAGATTCACGATCACCTAATCTGAGGTAATTCACCAACTATCTATTGTACTATATATTTCCTAATTGCCTCATATGGAAGTGATCTGATAAACATCCTTTCTACCCTGATATCACTTCATCTCAAGGTGCTCTAAACTTGAAACTCATCCTCAGGCTCTGCGGATTTACCCATTCTGACATATTGATTTAAGGCTTATAATCCAATCATATCATTATCGCAACATTATCCCCCTTGACTGGACAATAAGGCTCCTATTGCTTATATGGCCAAAGGAAATTATCATGCACTAACTTTATGATCCATCTGCTTGCAGGGTCCTTAATAGTATAAGCGTCCACACCTGTTTTCTCAATAATTTGAATGGCCCAATCCAGATACTGGCCAACTTTTGATTCTGCCCAAAGCCATGCTGGTCGTGGAACAAAAATCATACCTCATCTTTTAACTGAGCTAAGCCACTATGCTGTGACTGATTGGCAGCCTGATTCTTAATTCTTCTTGGCTTCTATTCACAAGTATGCTTCTTTTTCCAGCTTTTTAGTGTGTCCACTAGGTTAGTTAGATAGCAGTGGGGATCCATTCTTCCAGTATCTTATACACACGCATAAAGCAGCACCAGAAGAGTAGGGCGTCAACCATACAATAACCTGTAAGGACTTTTCCCAGTTGCAGAATGATATTTAATGTTATATGAGTTTAAAGTGGTGGATAGGAGGAAACTCCAATCAGAAAATTGATTCATTACCAATTTTTGAAGTAAGTTTA
>JAKSZP010000975.1:0-17575 GCA_022478985.1 Massospora cicadina | reverse complement strand
GAACACCGGGGGCGCGCCTGATCAGGGTCAACAAAAAAGATCTCAGGGCATGCCCCAACTACCACCACATGAGGAATAACATCGATGTTGCGGGATACAGTGGCGGAGGGGATGAACGACGCCCTAGCAGTGCGAGCTCTTTGAGTGGGAGCATAGTAAGAGGGGATGTTAAAGTCCACTGAAAGAACAGACCCAAACTCCATTAAACCACGATGGAGCGCCAGTTTAAGAGACTCAGGATCAACAGTCGTTGGTAGGTTGGAAAAAGTAACCCATGAAATTTTCTCCAGGTGAGAGCGTGTGCAGGAGATGTGAAGAGATTCACGCGGAATAATGACCTGGAGGGTGGCAGCATGGTCAGCAAGGGCAGCCTCAGTGAAGCCCACATCGATGTAGTGGCCCTCCACTGATTCATGGATGGTGGTGTTAATTGGGAATGTCTCCGCAATCGCTGCAAAGTATGAGAAGTAATCCTCCTTATAGAATTCAACAGGGTTATGCCCATAATAAAGGTGAATTGTGTGGGAGAGGGTTGAGCGAGGTAGAGCTTTTTGCGCTCTAGTTTCAGCCCATTTCTTCTTAACATCAGCAATAAACGCCACTTCACGGGGATCAGCTTTGGGTAGCGTTGATGCCAGAGGTTTTTGCCACGCCCCAGTGGCTCCATTGGTACGTTTGTGTTTGCTTTGGGCTGCAATCGTGGGTTGAGTGTGAGCTGGTGGTTTGACAAGTTTGTGGAGTTCCCTTGTTGCTGGAATGTTACACAGTTGCTGGCGTCATATTAAATTTAGGGCGGATTGTTGGGCCTCGCTAAATTGGGGAGGTCCATCCAGATTGGAATTAACTCCAGCCAATTGGGAGGAGGGCGATGTTTCATCACCATCCCAATCTATTTGGGTAAATTCAGCCCGAGTATTTGCTGTGATTTTGTGGGCAAAACTCACTGGCTGATTGGTGAATTGGTCGTTTTCAGCATATGGAGATAAAGTGCCGACTTGAGAAGTGCCAATTACGGGTTTTAAATGGGACGGGTGAGATTGGAACTGGTGTGAAGTTCCAAAATCAGAACCATTTGAATCTCCATTGGGAAGAGTAGATTGTCAATTTGGTGCTTAGTGAACCAGAATGTGCGGCTAATCCAACCTTACATCTGAGGGTTTGGGGGCCAGGTAGCTGGGTATCGCCCCTCATGGAGGGAGCCAGAAACACGGCGTCAGCAATAATAGATGGGGCTGAATTAGCTGACACAATGGGGGAGGTGAATGCCTGGATGGGCTGAGTTGCATTCAACTGAGCAGACGCCATTAAAACAGCGTGGGTGATGGCCTCCTTGGTTGGAGGGGGCCCAGCGGGTTGGTGGGAGGCAGCGCACACAGAGCTGTTAGGCGTACAGGTTGCAGAAGTGCGATCAGGTGAACTGGCGCTAGTTGAAGTAGCTCCAGGTTGGGGGTGGTGCCTGCTTTCATGGCCGCTGCTTGAGAGCGGGTGATTCTGGTTGACCCTGAGGTGGGTAACCGAGGATTGCTTCGTTTGGGGTGGTGCTGGCTCGTATGGCAGAGCCTGCGGGTTCTTTTGCGGGGTTTCCCGCCATATTTGCTAATAGTTTTCGTAAATCTCTTTAGTGGAGCTAAATTTCAGGCTGAATTGATTTTTGAAAAGTGATGCTTAGCAGAAAGAGATATTGTAAAACATGCTTACCCTTGATGATGCTATTGCCGCCATTTTAACTGGGCTAGAGTCTCAGCCTTCTCTAGCCAGGCATATCATCTAAGTGAAATGCTACTTTAAAACCTTCCACAACATAAAAGAGGCTTTGTTAGATGTGGCCGGATTCCATCTATGTGCCATGAACAATGAAGCTGAGGTAAAACCTCCAGCTCTCACCATTGAAAAGCTACCTCCTGTTGAACAGTAGAGGGTGAGCCCACCTGTGCCTATCCTCCCTGCAAAACCTGCTTCCTCAGCGAGACTCAAAAAGGATACCAAGCCCTCGTGTAAAGTGGAGACTAGTAAAATAGTCAATACCATGCTTCTGCGCAAGCCCACCAAAACTGCAGTGTTTCCCCCTCCAGCAAAGCTGGTAGTTACGCGCCCTAAGTCTATCCAACCTCAGGGGGCCGTACCCCTACCTCAATTGCGGCATTTCCAGTGTTGGAGAATACCCTTGGGGATGAATCTGAGGGCAGTTATGACGATGTTGGATTCTATCTTTTGGGAGAGCCTGCGGAAGTAGAGGTTCCTGGTCATTTAAACGCTGGTGGAGTAGATTGTACCACCATATCTGAGGGAATGTACCTCAGCCAAATTTTAGGATGGCCAAAAGCTATTGACACTTCCAGAGATGGTGATCAATCCTTAGCTGTATAGTTTAACCCCTTCAGCAGGTCCAGCCCATAAAAACCATCTTAGATAAATATCCCAAGACTGTTTGAAAATTAACCTGCACCTTTCAGCTCAAGGAGGTCTTAGCTTTGGCACCTAACTTTAGAGGAACGCTCACCAAAGTTTAAGTGGTTATACAAAAAGTCCAAAATCTGGCCATCTTTGATACTAGTTCCCCAGTTAACGTAATCTCCTCTAAGCTTAAAAAGAAGATAAAGCTAAAACCTAACTTAAAGTACATGCAAGAAATTGGAACCGCAGGTCCCAACATTACTTGTGCTATTGGGGCATACTCTATCCTTCCCATTCAAATTGGGAAGCTTATCCTATCAGCACCTGCTGTGGCTTTGGACAGTAACGCATATGATATGCTCATCTGCACTCAGTTTATGATTTATTATGAAATTAATTAGTATGAAGTAAGGTTCCCTTTGTTGCTCAACTATGAAGTCCCTTTAGTCCTATTAAATAAAGAAACCAACAAGCACGAATACACTTGCCTAGTTGAATACCCCTTTTCCACTATGACTTTACCTTATTCTACCTCTGGGCGCAACACTAAGTAATGTCCTGACTCAGTGGATGCGAGGGATGGCATTCTTTTCTATTCTGCAGATGAGTTATTAATTAAGCCTGGTGAACAACGCGTGGTTGACACTAAAATCACGCTCCAAATCACACACCACTGCTAGTTTTATATTACAAGTCTTGAAGGCGTTAGACCCTTGGAGACTAGGGTATTGCCTGGGATACTAGACCCAGCCTACCAGAGGCCTATTACCCTTCTTCTGGGAAACTTCACCGGAAAGGACATGATCATACAAAAACACCAGGAGATTGGAATAGGCTTTTTACTTCCAGTGGAGGGTATTGATCATATCCACTCCATTGGTTATGGCAGATTTGGGGTTGCCTATGGATAACCTGGTGTGCACTCTACCTAATGTTCATATTTCAGATGAGTGAATTCAGTCAAATTGGAAAAAGTTCATACTTTATTAGTTGAATATGGCGACATATTTTCAAAATCAGACAATGACTATGGTCACATGAAAGGCTGGTGTCACTCCATTGATGTGGGTGATTCCCACCCTATTCAGTAAAAACCTTACCGTAAGTCATAGGTAGAAGAAAAGCAGATGAGGACAGAGCTCCAGCAGTTACTAGATGTGGGGTTGTTAGTTCCTTCACAAAGCCTTTGGTCTTCTCCTCTATTGCTCATCAAAAAATTGGAGGTCATCGGATAGTTATGGACTACTGAAAGTTGAATAACCTCACAAAAAAGGATAGTTATCCTATCCCCCACATTGACGACGCCCTGGACCATTTTTCTGGATCTAATTTCTTTTCAGCCATGGACTTAGTTAGCGGCTATTGGCAAATGGACCTTTCCCCTGAAGATCAGGAGAAATGTGCCCTCATTTGTAGTGAGGGCCTCTTCCAACCAACCTGATTACCTCAAGGTTGTGTAACGCACCTGCATCTTTTCAGCGTGCGATGGACCACATATTGTGGGACCTGAAGTTAACTTGTGTCATCGTATATCTTTATGATATCACAGTGTTCTCATGAACCTTCAATGAACATCTCAATCACCTGAAGGAGGTGTCTCAATAGCTACACAAGTCAAACATTAAGTTGAAACCTTCAAAGTGTACCTTCTTCCAAAAGAAATTGGATTTCCTTTGACACTCCTTTTCCCAAAAAGGAATCCAAACCATGCAAGATAAAGTTAAAGCGATTTCAAAAATGCCTCCCCCAAGAATCTATGTGATACTTAGGTATTTCTAGGGATGGGGGTTGTTTCAATTCCAATATGATTAGACAATAAGCCTAAGTCCATATGGCGAAATGAATGGAATCCGTGGGAATTGAACTGGTAATGGTAATTCAAGCGCTTTGAAATGAGGCGATATATGAATTAATGGGTTTCATTGGATATAACGATTTATTATTGGTTCACCTCTAAATAAGGCGATGTCAACATTTGATTCTTACAACTTAAATCGCCTACAATTAAGGTGATAGCAAATTTGAGAATAACCAGCTGAAATGAGTATTGGTGGAACTGAATAGGCCAAGCTATGAGAGTGGTATCGTCCAAGCTGCTGTAATATAAGCGAGATGAGCGATCAAGAGGAAAGTCATTAGTTAACAGGAAGGCCAGAGAAGATAGAAGAGGATCAAAGGAGATTTTTAGATTTAAAACAAAGTATTATAGTGGGAGCAAGGGCCCCATAGTTTTTATTATTAAACGTTTATTTTGTTGTTACTAAAGGCCACAATCGTCATATTGTTGGTCTTATTGCTCAGTGGGCTAAACCCTGTGTAAACTTCTTATTGCGCAACTCCAGGATTTCACCGAATTACAACAGTGGTGCTCACTACATGGGGCTATTGGTCAGTAACAAAAATAATAAAATTAAAGTCGCCTGCAATGTCTCACCTAGGTTGCTTTGAAAAAAAATCTGCACAACACCATAGGACCGTTGCATATGAGGAATTGAAGCTTGCATTGGACACAGTGCTCAAAAGACAAAATGAGCTGCTCCAGGAAGTTTTCTGTACTCAGCTTCCACCTTTTAATTATGAAGGCAATATTCATGGATTCTTTCAACGATTTAAGTTTGTGACTGATGAAGCCTCAGACCAGCGCAGGGCAAAACTGTTAATCTCCACCTTGGATGTTGGAAGTGCTGATCAAGTTGTTTGTTACCTTCCATAGAGCTCCGTTACTTACCAAGAAGTCAATTAGATGGTGATACGGTTGTTTGGCGGAAAAGAAAAGATGTCTCAGCGGAAAGCCGAGTTTCTGACCATCAGGTTTTAACAAAATGAGAGTCTCATCGCATTCGCTGAGCGGTTTATAATGGAAACACATGTGTTGATTGGGGCTGGGATTCTAGATGAAGCTGATGTATGCATTGCAATGGCCTCTTCAGTGAAGCCATATCCTGAGGTGTACAATGTTATGGCCTCATTGTTAGAGGATGATGAAAATCTCCTTAAACTTGTTCAGTTTGTACGCCAGTTAGCTGTAAATTTTCCTCCACCCAATATCGAGTGGGTTCCCACTGTCGGCGAGGCCTACCCTAACCATGGGGAGGAAAGCAACCCGTTGATGCAAATCATGCCAGGCTACTCCCCGCAGCTCACCATCTGTCCCATAACTGCTGAGCAACAACTTCCCGACTACTGCTTTGACCCTAACTATGCTGATCAACAGCTGGTAGTCTACCAATTCGGGTCTAGTTATGCTGATCATCTTTGGAATAACTTTCAAAGTGAGCCAACTTATATTAAGCACAAACGTAGGCCCTATGGAGTAAGTTGCTTTAATTGCGGTCACACTGGGCACATGGGACGATGGTGCCATGATTGACAGATCCCTCACGTGCAACAGGATCTAGGTTATCAGGGAAAAGTCAAAGCGGAGTAGAGATGGGACTCTCTACTTCCGCTATCTTGATGACATGCGTCCCCCCTGAATCCATTATATTGAAGAAAGTAGAAGCCTCCCAATATGATGATACATTCCTCTACCAACAACCAGTTGGGAGAGTAGATGTGCTGACCCAGAGTTTCTGGAGCAGCCAAAGCCTTACGCCTGCCAAATATTTGACCAAAACCTGTCAGACAAGCTAGAACCATCTGCAGATGCATTGTCTCTAAGAGGAGTAGAGGTCTCCTTTCCAGTGGATTCTATTATAGCAGGATACCCTAAAGTCAGTGGGGGTATTATAGGGTTCCTGGGAAAACGTGAACCGCTGAATGTATATGTAGTAAATAACAGGCATTCATCATACTTGGAGTGCACTTATTGTGATGTGGTGGTAGCAAAAACCCACGTACGAGCTATAGTTGATATGGGTGCTCCTGTTAGCATTGTATCCACTAAGCTGGTGGCAAAGTTAGAATTGAAACCCGACATAGAACACAGGATGGTGTATGGGACTGCAGGAATGGAAATCACGGTCTCTGAGGGAGCGTATAGCGCACTTCCCTTGCGGTTTGGATCTGTTGTTATCATGGCCCCAGCGGTAGTATTACCAAATAGCCACTATGATCTTCTGATTGGGACTATCTTTATGCGACACTATGGGGCTGTCGTTGACATGATGGAAGAGACTCTATCCATCCTGGGACAACGGATTCCCATCTATTTTACTTCCAGGGGAGTGCCATATGACCCAATCCGCTCTAGTCAAATTAATCTCGCCTATAGCGATGGTGTGATACCTGTAAAAATATTGGCAAATGAAGTGGAGGACCCAAACGCTCCCAACCCAGATCTATGACTACAAAGGGATTCCACTGCTAGCTGCAAATGCTTTTACTATCCATTCTGGGCATCAGGTCATAATTGGAACAGAGCTTGATGTTGATATACTGGGCAGTCTGTATGGAGAGGTTATGGGGCCCTATCACCAATCACAACTCAAACCTCATGTAGCTCCTGGGTTACTGTTACCCAGGCAGGGGGAAGTAAAAGAGTTGGTAGCCAATCTTCAAAAGGAGGTGATGATGGTTCAGCGGCACCAAGTGGTAGCCTACCTGATATTTGATCCCAATTGATGAGGTCCACCATATATATATAACTTTGTTTTACGGGAAGATCTCATCTTGCCTTTAAAAACCATTTTCAGCGTAATTACTGTGGTTCCTAGGGAGGCACTCACTGGTCTATCGGAGGATCAGAAGGACAGGGTGATGGGTCTGTTAGAGAAATATCGCAGCATTCTTTCAACTGATGACCACAACTTGGGTTGCACTCGCGGGGTCATGCATTGGGTGGACATAGGAGACCACCCCCATCAGGTCATGACCTATCAGATAATCAAAGGCAGCAGAAAAAGTTGTATCTGCAGACATAGATACAATGGTGGAACAGGGAATGTTGGAACTGTCGAAGAGTCCCTGGGCCTCTCCAGTGCTCATTGCAAAAAAGAAAGATGGCTCCAATCGGGTAGTAATTAATTATTGGAAGCTTAATAGCATTACAAAAAATATTCATACCTCTTCCACGAATCAATGACACTTTAGATTGGTTAAGTGGGGCCAACTATTTCTCAGCCATGGACTTGATATCAGGGTACTGGCAGATCAAGTTGCCAGCAGCGGAACAAGAAAAGTGCGCTATAATTACCTCAAAGGGATTGTTCCAGCCTACACATATGCCACAGGGTTTGTGCAATGCCCCGACTACATTCCAGCGGGCTATGGACACTATTTTGGGTGACTTAAAGCTGTCTTTCATTCTTGTCTACCTTGACAATATCAACGTATTTTCGCGGACATTCACGGAGCACCTTGGACACCTGGAGCAAGTATTCCGCCGCCTAACTGAAGCTAATATCAAGATTAAGCCCCAAAAGTGTCACTTTTTCAAGGAACAGTTGGAATGCCTCAGCTTTGTGGTTGACTCTAAGGGCTTAGTCCACAGCTGGCCAAGGTGGAAGCCATCCACCAGATGACTCAGACAAGTAATAAGCGGGATATCCAGGTGTTCTTGGGGATAGTCAGTTACTACCGGTGGTTCATTATCAACTTCAGCTGTATTGGGGCTCCACTCTTTGAGCTACTTAAGAAAAACGCTGTCTTCAACTGGACGGATCAATGTCAAACTGCTTTTAATGTATTATGAACCGCAAAGGCTAGTGCACCTGTTTTGCAATACCCCAATTTCAAAAAAGAGTTTATTGTGCAAATGGACACCTTGCAATCTGCTGTAGAGGCTGTGTTGTCCCAAAAAGATGATGAAGGTGTGGAGCGCCCCATTGCATATTGCAGCCACAGTTTAACTGGCTCTGAACGGAATTACACAGTGACTGAGCGGGATTGTTTAGCTGTAATCTATGCATATAAACAATTCCAGGTCTACCTCCATGGGGTGAAATTCAAAGTGGTAACGGATCATGCCTCCTTGCGCTGGCTACAGAATCTGTGGGAACCTGAAGGGCGGCTTGCGCAATGGGCTTTGAAGCTCCAAGCGTACAATTTTGAGATCATGCATCAGCCTGGGGCAAAGCATCATAATGCAGACTGTCTTCCTGATTACCCACAGTCACCATCACAGCAGATGTGACAGATATCATGTATATAAAATGATTGTGGGCAAATATCATGATGAGCCGCCACCCATGATCAAAGTGTTGAATGGGTTTAGGCAGATTACCTTCTTGCGCGATGGGGAATTATATAAGAGGATTGGGGAATCAATGCTAAGTTTCCCAAAACCCTCTACCCGGCCTGCAATAATTATGGATGCCCATAAAGTGGTAGGTCATGGAGGGTTGAAAAATATGCTGGAGTTCTTGCGACCCCACTACTATTGGGAAAGTATGAACTATGATGTGCTCGAGACAGTTGGTTGTTGCCATCAGTGCCAAGTGGAGAAGCCATACCACTGAAAGACCACCTACCAGCAGTTAAGCCTTGGTTCGCATGGCATACCATTTCATTAGATGTGGTGGGGCCGCTGCCAACTGGCGAAAACTGCTCCAAAATATATAATAGTAGCCATCAACCATCTGACAAGATGGGTGGAAGCGAGGGCTATCAAGGATTTGGGGGCTGTCACTACCTCTAAGTTCATCCTGGAGTGCATCATCCAGCGCCATAGTTGTCTGCAATTTATCCTAACGGACAATGGAACCAATTTCACATCACATATATTGGCCAAATTGAACGAGCTCATGGCAATTCGCAGGGTTTTAACTACCCCCTACCACCCTGAATCTAATGGTATTGTGGAATGGGTCAATGGGACCTTAGTAAATATTCTATGCAAGCTCATAAATGAGTGGACATCAGACTGGAGCACACTTTTATCCACTGCTGTCTTTGCATACAATATCAGCTACCACTCAGCAACTGGTAAGAGCCCATTTCTATTGCTCTATGAACAACATCCAGCGCTGCCTGCATTGCTTTACTCCTGCATTGAGGATACCGGTGGAGTCAAACCCCACCAATATTTATCCACCTTAACAAACATGCTGATCAAGCTCCAAACTGAGGTATATTCTACCAGTCTTGCCAAGAAAATTTGGGATCATGTGGCTGACCAATGTAGATGCCACAGTCTTCCACAGTTTGGGATAGGGGAATTGGTCCTGTTTCATGACCAACATGGGTTTGGAAGAAGGAACAAGCTTGCCAGCATATGGAGTGGACCATTCGAGATCATTGAGAAAGCTGGGGTTGACGCCTACACCATGAAGAAACCTGTAGGGGGTCAAATTATTAACTGGGTACATGTGAAGTTCCTCTGACCATACAAACAATAAGAGCCTTATCGTCCAGTCAAGGAGGGGGTAATGTCATGATTCCAATATGACTGGACGATAAGCCCTAAGTCCATATGGCAAAATGAATGGAATCTGTGGGAATCGAACTGGTAATGGTAATTCAAGCGCTTTGAAATGAGGCGATATTGGGATTAACAGGTCTTATTGGATATAATAATTTATTATTGGTTCACCTCTAAATAAGGCGATGTCAACATTTGATGCTTACAACTTAAATCGCCTACAATTAAGGTGATAGCAAATTTGAGAATAACCAGCTGAAATGAGTATTGGTGGAACTGGATAGGCCAAGCTATGAGAGTGTTATTGTCCAAGCCGCTGTAATACAAGTGAGTTGGGCGATCAATAGGAGGGTCATTAGTTAACAGGAAGACCAGAGAAGATAGAAGAGGATCAAAGGAGATTTTTAGATTTAAAACAAAGTATTATAGTGGGAGCAAGGGCCCCATAGTTTTTATTATTAAACGTTTATTTTGTTGTTACCAAAGGCATGATCGTCATATCATTGGTCTTATTGCTCAGTGGGCTAAGCCCTGTGTAAACTTCTTATGGCGCATCTCCAGGATTCCGCCAAATTACAACAGGGGTACTACCTTCAATTTATCCCCAAATTTTCCCAACTCAGAGAACCACTCGTTTGTTTATTGACTAAGAACACCCCAATCTATTGGGTACTAAAAAGAAGGCCGATTTCAAGTTGTTGAAACAACTGTTACAACAACGTTTTATCCTGAGACACCCAGACTACAATAAACCTTTTATCATGTTTAGCGACGCTTCAAACTATGTCTTTGGGGCCATCTTAGCCCAATTAGATGAAAATGGTGTAGATCATCCAGTATCCTATTTTAGTAAGATGCTGTCAAAAGTGGAACGCAATTATAGTGTAACTGAGAAGGGGTGCCTCGCTGTGCTGTTAGCTGTGAAGCACTACCGCCCTTTTTATATGGGACCGTCTTCACTGTGGTTACAGACCACGCTTCATTAAAATGGCTACAAAATATGAAGGACCCTACTGGCTGGTTAGCTTGTTGGGCCCTAAAGCTCCAGCCTTATGATATGAAGATTGAACACCATGCTGGGACCTGTCATTTAAATTTTAATGGGTTGACAAGGCTGCCAGTCCTTCATTTGGATAATCTTGAGGCGGAGAGGTTACATGACCTATTAATGACCCCAAATGAATGGGAGGATGAGGATGAGCCCGTCCAGAAGATGTTATCTTGGCACTCACGCAACGCAAAAGTGGAGGATGGGAAGTTAGATAAACAAGTGGGGGCTAAGTGGCTGCCTTTCCTTTGGCCCTCAGAATGCGTACCCACTATCCTAGAAGCTCACTTCACCCTAGGTCATGGAGTGGCAAAGAAAACTTATGAATGAGTTAAGAATTGGTACTATTAGGATGGAATGATGGAGCCAATTGTTGATGTCTTGGAAGCTTGCCTTACATATAAGAAGCAATCCAGTTTCAAGACTCAATACTAGTAATAACCCACTACCCCTCAACATCAGTTCCACACCATTAGTTTGGATGTAGTAGGTCCCCTTACTCAAACTACCAGTGGAAACAAATTTATACTAGTAGCTATTGATCATTTCACTAAGTGGGTGGAAGCCGTGGCTCTTTCTGCCCAAATGGCTAAGGCCACAGCCACTTTTTTACATCAAAACATTTTTTCTCAACATGGCTGTCCCCAAGTACTACTCTGCGACAATGGGAAGATCTTTAACTCCAGATTATTAAAAATCCTGGCCACCTCTATGGTGGCACAACAACTTTTCTTGGCTCCATACAATCCCTCTACCAACGGAACTGTAGAGAGAGCAAATGGTACACTGGTATCCATCCTACAAAAAAGACCTCTTCTGATCCACTTCACTGGGATCAATACTTACCCAGTGCCCTCATGGCCTACCGGATTAGTTATCACAGAGTATTGAAAATGTCCTCATTCCTGTCTTGTATGGGTGAGAACCAGGAATACCTGCTCTCTTAGTTAAGGATTTATTCTCCTCTAGAGTTGAGGAGCCTGAAAAAGTTATGAGATGATTGGCTCAATGCATCATCTAGCTCCAATATGAGGCAATGACTAACTTAGCAAAACGGTGACAAAATAAGGGCATGAGGCCAATTAGCTCAAAATTCCCCTACCTACATTCCAAGTATTCAACATGGTATTATACTACCATAACCGCATCACTCCTAGAAGTGGTAAGCTTGGTCAATCTGGGAGGGTCCCTTCATCATCACCTACAAAAGAGGCAATGAAAACTCAATAAAATCTTTAGCTACAGGAATCATCATCAGCCGAGTACAAGACTGCTTCCTTCAGCTGTATTCTCCCCCAAACATTCTTGAGGGGGGTGATGTCAAACATTTGCCCTCTAAGCAGCAGAGGAAGAATGTCTTGAATTGAACTTTGCCTAAATGGGGAAATGTCAGCCATTTAAGAGTTTGTGATGAGCCAGAAAGCTATTTGAATAAGAATAATGATGATTAAAGGATATCAGCCAAAAGACCCTAGCTGATTCTCAGTGGAACCCAATTAATTAGGGTAAATCCATTCAAAACCTACATGGGTAATAAATGTAAAATCAAGCGATCAGATCACTCTGACCATGTGAAGGGCCATGGGGCAATCATCAGAAGGTACGCCCCCAACCACCATCAGGTCCTTCAAAACACCTACGCGGGGACTGCTCCCTTTTATAGGCGTGGCAGGAGTCCCCAAGGTGAAAGCATTTTATCAAGTAGTAATTGGTTGAAATACATCACAACATTACCACATGAGTACGTTCTGCCCCAAAACCCCAACTATCGTTTTGCTAAAAAGTAACTCACTTTTCTCAAGATCTGATAGGAGCGCATACCATATTACCTAATTTGGAAGCATCTAAGCTATTCTAAACCTATCCTCAAATACCCCCTGATCTTAAAACAGTTTAAATACTGATTTGGGTCAAATATTGGAAGAAATAATTTTCTTTTTACCCCGCACTCCTGATAAAAAATACAAAATTCAATTTTTATAGAAGCGCTTATTATTTATTATATTAAAATCCTTTATGGGATCCAGTGGCATATCACCTGCGAGCACAAGAAAGCTGGATTCCTACAGCGTTATCACCTTCAAGTGCAACAGGCAGAGTTGCACAAATGGATATTGCCCCAAAAATCGCTGGTTTAGTGGTCATTTTTCTCATTATGGTATTGCCCCTAAAATTCAGTCTTTTCCACAGTAATGTAATTGGACCAATAAGAGGAGGGATGAGCTGAGAATATCAGAAGGGAACTGCTGTTGAGAAGGGGATTTGTTTTTGCAAGTGGCTGATGGTAAAGAATACCACAAAAATTATATATACTGTTAAGTGACGCCCTGAAGCCACGGTATTTACTCAATACTATGGTGTGCTTCCTTTGTTAAATATAATAAAAGTATATTTGCAATAAATAATCTTTTTCCCTTTTTGTTCTTCCGGGACACTGTATTCATATAATGCCTTATTTTGGTGCTAGTAAACCTGTGCTTTTGAGATATGACGCCTCTGACACAATCTTGAAATTTGGTGCTCACTACAGGGCTACCATTGTTACCCTTTATCCATTTGATCTTTTATTTATCTGCAAGAGTATTCCTCATGCTACTCCAGCATGACTTATGGGCTCTAACGCGGCTGCTCAAACAAACTAGTGTAAATTTGGTCCATCTTCTCATCTCCATAGAAAAGAAAATGGTTTGTCTGCCAGGATGAGACTTGGATGGCTTAAGCCTTCAAAATCCCCAATTTCTATTCTTGTAGATGACTTGGAGGACCTTCGTCTTCCCCCTAACATCTTTGAGTGGAACTTGAATAAAGCTGCTTGCTCCCTCATTGATCATGAATGAGAGATTGGCTCCTTGCAAGTTTTAGTTCATCTTCAATGAGAAGAGATCCCAGAGTTAAGAGAACACAATTTGTCACTGTCAACCAGAAGTATTAACTGGAAGAACAGAAGTTTATGGCGTAATGCTGAAATTTTTTATGGGTTGATAGTCAGTGCTGTCGCAATTTCACTTCTTTATATGCTGAATTGCTGGTTCTTTCAGTATTGCCAGTTATTGCAGCGAGCAATATATTCCAGTTGTGCCTTATAATCCCGCTTTTTCCAAAAGTTCAAAATTGTTTTACCCTAGCTCCTCAGTCTTTTTAGACTGGAGGTCCAGATAAAATTGTCTTGACCTCCATGCCCTTCTACAATTGGGTACCAGGTTCCATTTATCCTATTAACCTACCTGAAGTTGACAAAAGAGGAGAAGTACTTAACTTGACCTCTTTATCAGAAACAAGCATAGGTGGTTCCTCAAAGGCTATATAGTTGGCTAAGTTGATGAGCTTTGTGGACTCTGTAGGTATGTTTTGATAATGACAAACTACAAGAAGTTGGTATGAGCTACCATAACGCCATAATTTACTGGTGAAAGAGTTTGGCGGAGAAGATTAGATGACCATGCAGAAAACGTTGTTTCTTATTTTTTTAAAAAAAAGACAAGCCCATTAAATATTTTGATGAAAATTTTGTTATGAAGCTCAATTGTTATATGAAGCCAAGGTGTTAAATAATTTTGACACACAAATTGCACTTTGACACGCCTGTGAGACCTACAAAGAGTTGTATTATGTTCTTATCCTGGTGTTGAATGAGGAGACACGATATTACTCACATGGTAGTTTATCTCTGCCGTTGCACTGCCACGTTTGAGGCGCCTAACCCAAGCTGGGAGCTCTTTGACCCTTCCAATATGGTCCTCTCCCCAGAATGGTAATTAGTTTAGCCTTATGGACCTTATTCTCATAAGACTGACATTGATTAGGTTAATTGTTATTTTGCAAGAAAATGATAATTATGCCAAGTGTTACCCTAATCTGGGTTCTAAACCCAAGGAAATTATGTGAATTTGTGGAAGAAGGAGGATTATGGATAGACAGGGCGAGTTAGAACTTGAATTTCTACTTTCACCTCTTTTACAAAAATCCCAGGGAAGAAAAAATCTTTGGACTATATTCCATTATGACCTTGTCTAATAAGGAAGCCTAACCTCTGGTTTTGTATCAAATAATAATGGATGATATGGTAGCAGTTACTACACGCTGCCAAAAGAATGTGAGGTTGAGTTGGTGCCAGAAGTATTAGTGAGGAATTACATTCACCATTTGGAACAGCAAGAGCTTCCAGTACCATTAGGGATAAACCCAAGTTAGACGGTATCCCAATGGCCCTACTTTTGTGATTTAAAAAATAAACCCTCATTTTTGTGCCAACCTACAATCATAAATAGTGCAAATGGACGCTCTTAATTTTAACAGTTCATGCGGCGAATTCATACACTTCTGAATGCACATATATTGGAATTAGAGTTAATAAGCTTAAAGTAAGAGCTATCATTGACAGTGGGGAACAGATAAATATCGTGTGAACTAAATTAGTAATGAAACTTTGGTTTGGCGCCATATATTTACCATAGCAAAGTTTATGGTATCATAAGGCCTAGATTGATTACTTTGCTGGGAGCATATAGTGTGTTGTATTGAGGTTTGGTTCACTAGTAATATCAGCTCTCGCTATTGTGTTACCCACTCAAGGTTATGACTTTTTCATTGGAACTCTTTTATGAGGACTCCTAGGGGTCAAGGCTGATTTTATGCCGATACTCTAGAAATACTTGGCCAACACCATCCTCTGTATTATAATCAGAAAACTGATAGCTCTGCACCACAAGAACTGGAGATTGTTAAACTCAGGTATAAGGATGGTATAGTGCCAATGGGGGATCAATGTATTCAGGTCTGCACATGGCGATTGCCTACTCAAGTTATATAATTCAAGGTCATTCCACTGAGGGCTAATCAAATCTAATTCTTCCAGTGAGCCACCAAACTATTTTGGGGACTGAGGTTAACTAAGAAATTACCCAGGTTTATACAGAGAAACATTTGCACCATCTTGTCACTCTAGTCTTATACCTTTTGCCGTGCCAGGGTATATTACTTCTAAAATGGCACAGTTCAGTTATTATTAGACAACCTATATGTTTATCCTATATAAATTAAAGCGACACCAAATCGTTGCTTTTATAAATATTATATGAGCTTATAAAGTAGAGACTATCCATGACTTTGGTACCAATGAGGAACTGGCCTGATGATAACAATCATATTTGTTCTGTAATACCGAGGGAAGGCCTATCAGTGTTAACCAAGGAGGAGGAAGCCCAAGCTTTGGCCCTTTTTGATTGGTATAGCAAATTTTTGCAAAAAAACGATCTTGATTTTGGTTGTGAAAATATGTGGTACACTAAAAAAATATCAGAAATATTCTCACATTTAACTTCACCTTACTAGGTGCTCAAAGTGTAAGATGAAGAATTAATGCTAAAATCTAACCAGCTGGTGCAAAAAAGGATGTTAGTGACCTATAAGAGTCCACAGGCCTCCCCAGTGGTGATTTTTAAGAGGAAGGACGGTTATAACTGAGTGTAATAGATAACAGAAAGCTCAATCATATTACCAAAAGATGCTTATCAATTTCCACGGATAGTCAATGCGCTAGAACGCTTGGGTGGCGCTCAATATTACTCTGCTATGGATTTAATTTCTTGTTAATGTCAGACTGAGCTTCTCAATGATGATCAGGAAAAGTGCACGATGAAAAGGCCCAAGTCTGTATCAACCCAATCAAATGCTGTAAGGGATGTGAAATGGTCCTGCAACCTTCTAATGGGCTATGGACAGAATATTAAGTAATTTAAAGATTCCCTGTGTTCTAGTATATTTAGATATTATAAATTTTTTTGAGATCATTAATTGAGCTTCTGACCCATTTGGAGGAAATGTTCCGCTGGCTCACTAAAGCCATTCTTATAATTAATTCTCAATAGTTTAACTTCTTTTGAGTAAAATTTTTAACTTTCTTTCTCATAACAATCACTTTAGTTACTACGATTTGATTCAAACAGCAAATTTGGATAATCATACACAGGAAAGATGGGCGACTTTAATAACAAAAATAATACAACATGGGCGAGCGTCGTGGCAAGCAGTGCGCTTAACGGTGCAACTAAGGGCAAGAAACGCCCTGGAGGGGGACAAGGAACCCAAGCCATAAATAAATTGCAAACTCAGACACTGTTTGGGTTTATGGTATTTACTGTAAAGCACGCGCAATACATTTACATTCTTTTCAACCAACCATTGTCAAAGGTGGAACATGGGATCAGACTCTTCCTTGGGGATGAGTCATTGACCCTGTGGGAGAAAACATGTGAGGCACAGCCCTCACTTTTCCCTCATGTGGTGTACGTAGCCACCAACAACATGGGCCGCAGCTCCAGATGGAACAAAGTGAAAACTTTGTTCATCTCCTTTGACTCACTCCCCACCAACCTTCCTCATAAGGTAATCGAGGAGGAGCTCCGCAAAGGTCTTGTGGCCTATGGAGAAATCCAACAACTCAAATTACAGCGATTTCACATAATGCCCGACCTGTGCACAGGCAAAGCTATCGCTGTAATCAACCCCTTCCCAGAAGTGGAAGAGGATTTATACAGAATTCCCCGTGCAGCAGAATTTCACTTCACAGATGGGGGCCAGTCAGCTGCATTCTGAGTTACACCGGAACGCGCACCACCCATTTGCAACCACTGTGGCTCACTGGGCCACAAGGAACATGCATGCCCTGTAAAAGAGGGCTTAATGGAAAATGATTTTTGTGAAGAAGCTATGGATGAAGATAATGAAAACTTTGCCAAAATGACTAATGGCCTTCACCATTCCGCTGGGGTGAAGATGGACTATACTCCATCGTGGACCCAATTACAAGTAAACAGCGTAAATCAGCACAAAAA
>JAKSZP010000974.1:0-17642 GCA_022478985.1 Massospora cicadina | reverse complement strand
TTTAAAAGTCTGAGGCAAAACTTAAGTTATGATTATAGAATTCCAAGTTGGCCCAAAATTCCAACGTGGAGGGTAATCTTGGGATTTGGGCTCCAATTGAAGGGACCCATCGTAAAATACTGCCTTGCTCTTGATCTTGAGCCTTGTCAGGTGAAAATTGAGAATCCATGGTGATAGATGTGGTCACTGGTGCATAACTCAGAGAGCCCCTGTAGTGAGCACCAGTCTGGAAGTTTTGAATTACACTTCCAATGGGGCAGGTTGTATCTTGAAGTAACACTGGGCGGATTTTACAAAAGGCAATGAAGTAAATAAGAAAATACAGGTTAAAACTCGACCTAATTTTTATTTTTGAAAAGAGGAAATATTTATAGGATTTTTTACAGTTTGTAATCTATCAGAGTGAATTAATCTCTGCGCGATTGAATCTTCAATCAGTTGATCAGGATCTTATTGATCATCAACTTTGATAGATTGCGATAGATTGCTCACTCCTTCCAATGATGTCAGGGGAATTGAGGAAGGGGATTTTTCGGAGATATGAGAATTTGGTGAAACTTTGACAGTGTGATTTCTACTTACAGTTCTATTGAGGTAATATAAAGAAAGGTTAATAAAACTTCATAAATTAAAAAACAAAAGTGGTTCTCCATACCAGGTTTACTCTCCTGAGATACATATTAAATTAATATTATTCATATGTAGATAACAATACTACAACTAGTTTTCATCTTGCAAATCTCCCCTGTTTCCTAAAGTCTGAGTTACAATGTTAATCATGAGCCAGATCCCTTGAACAAAACTCTTTTCAGTAAGTTGCTACCTTAGAAGTTTTGATGCCATTTATAATTCCAGCAACTACTATATTCAATCTTCTGATGTAATTGAGACTACTAGTCAGCTACTTATTGGTAGCCTCTTCCCTAGTGATTGGACCCACCAAAATCAAAGTTCTAATATTTAATCATATTCAAAACTTTAAGATTCCTTTATTTTACCAAACTCTATAGTTTGTACCACCTAAACCAGGTGATATTTATGTTTTTTTGTGCATCTTGCAATCCTTCAGTTAGTTTAACCTTGGGGACTCATCAACATGAAATTATATGAAAATTACCTCATTACAAGAGCTGCACTTTTTTATGCTAGATTTTTACAAGTCTATCACTGCAATATTACAAGACAGTTGTGATACCGTTTAAAAAAGATGAAAACAGAAATATTAGTCATAACCAGATGCCCCAATTAATCGTTGGGTGTCTAGTATTTACGTGATGAGGTAGCTTCTATTTCAGATAATTTAGCTATAATGTTGCTAATCAGTTATATGCTAACTATTACCTTATTAGTAATCATTTAAGCTCTACTACATAAGATCTTCTGGCTAGAATTGGTGAAATTAGATATCATGTATCAGTTAGAATCACCCAATTAAAAGCAATAATCCAAATTTTACATAAATCAATAGGGCCTCCAGGGCCCATTGGCCCCAAAGGGCCTAGCAGAACCACATAGTTGACTGGCCAGCTGACCTCAAAGGAGCTACTGGTCCATCTGGGTCGATTTAATCATCTTTATCTATTGGACCAGCTGGCCAATTGGACCTATTGGGCCTCCTGACCCCCTGTACCTCTTAAACCCTCAATGCACCTTCCCTCTTTAGCTGAGGATAATCATTCATAGGAACAGTTAATACCGTAGATCAATTAGGTTATATTACTTGAGGGTGTTGGATATATAAGAACTGGGAGCCGTCAATTAAAACTTACTGTAGATTCTCTAAAGGAAACATTAATATGCCTATCATCCCTATAGCTTTATTGTTTCAGGATTAAACAGTCAAAAAATGTTAATTGAGAGCTTAGAAAATAGTTCTAAGATACTATTACCTCTCAACAGATTGAGTATGGGGTAATTTGACAAGGAACTACTCTTAAAAGCTTCTTATAAATCAATAAGAAAACTTTCACTCTGCAAAACAATGTCAATTGCATGCATTAGGATAGTAACTTAAGTCAAGTAACCAATCCTCTCTCCAAATCACCCTTTTCAGGTATTCCCTATACTTCTCCAGTGGGATACATATCATACCATCAGTTGATGAAACTATGATTATGCTGACCAGAGACAGATTTACCACCTAACTAGGTAATGTTGCTTTGTTTCTCTATGTATATTAAAATTCTATGGAGGGAGTTTCAGATAGAAAGAGTATTATACACCTACCCTCTTGTCTAAGACAAATCTTTCAAGAAGTGATGATACCTCAATTCTAACAATGTACTACATGGAATGATGTTAAAACTGCTTTCATTTAAAAATTGGCACTGATCAGACCCTAGCTGGTAAAAGATAAGCGTTCAGTAAATTCAAATTTTTCTTGGAGAATATACAGCTGAATTTTCTTCCAGTTTTTATTTTGAAGCACCTATCTTGTTAACATCTATCCAATTACCCTAAATGATGCTATAATTGCCATACTTTCCACTTTGGCTAGTAGACATCAACTCCAATTATACATGACTTCTATGTAGCGTTCTATCTCTTCTATTAATGATACTAAGGAAGCTCTTCCTGAATTACTTGGCTTTTATGAATGCTCCCCCTTTTTTATCTACCCCTACTTTCCCCGTATACATGTGTTGAAAGAGGGTCAGGCGAAAAAAAAATAAGAGAAATCCAACTTGTACCTACTGCAGCTGGCTCAATTATACTTTTAATAACTGATGGACTTGACTTGCGTATAAAAAAAAGAAAAAGAGGGGTTAAACTAGGGAGTGAGGCTCCCTGTGCTGATGTTTATGAAGTGCCTCAAACCAATCATGATAATGTTACCACATTTGAAGCCACTTAAGCAGATGCCAATTCTGATGAAGTTTCAAACAACCCTTAAAGGGACAATAAACCTAGACTTTGCATTTTTGTCCTGCGTTAAAAATGCAATTCCCCTCTACTTTTTTAATATTCTCCCAATGGGGAATCACAGTAATCCGGGTGGATGCCTTGGTACATAAAGTTCAAGTAAAAGCAATTAATGACTTGGAGTCACCTATCAATATCAACTCATCTTGACTCATTGGAAAAATCAAAATTTAACCCAATCTCATCTAGCATGTGGAATATGGTACTGCATGTACCTCCTATGCTCAATGCATTAAGTATTATCAAGTCTTACACTAAAAGTAGGTGGAATACAGTTATCTATTCCTGATGTAGTTTTGAATAACAGTTGTTATACCCTGGTGGCTGGCCTGGCATTAGCTGATTTATATCCTTTAAAGCACTCAAATGGATTGATGATACAGATCAGCCTTATAAGGTTTTGCCTGATTTTGCCTTGAAAGCATTTTTTGTGAATTCTCCCAATTTATGTCCCCACCGTTTTAGATTTAAAACGGTTTCCCTAATTATAAAAATATTAACAAAATAGCAGTAGAAACAGTATCTGCTCCCGCCAACACCCTCCTCTGCCAACATCTTCATGGGGCGATGAAATTCCTTGTTGAGGGTATTCCCATCCCCAATTCCCCCATGATTTTGATGAGGATGTGAAATACAAAATTGAGGAGCTCACTTTTGGAGTAAGCTGCACTTGCATCGATGCAGCAAAAACTTCTCTGTTTGACCCCAATTATCCCCAAATCTGCCAGCGCATCAAGTCAAACTTGTGTGCCTGATCTCATCACTTTCACTGAGCATCAACTTGCTCAAAACTTTGAGGAGATGGACACCGCCGGCCTCATTAATGAAGAAAACCCACAATTATACCTCCTTATGCCACATGTCGCTGATGCCCCAACCCCTATGTTGTCCACCATGATCCACCAGCTAAAGCGGGTGCCAGACAAAAGTTTCCCCAAAGCTTCCTCGCCTTATAATATGGCTTCATAGGTCAATAACTTAGGGCCTATATTGGAATTTTTTATTTCTAATAATCCCTTTATTTTGCTCATTCGCAAATAAAGATGCGTGGTGGCTCCCCCTTTTGGGTTGGGCACCACTAGTGCTAAAAGAATAACAGTTGTTATTGTATTTGGTTTGGAACACAGTTCTTTAGATCACTCAGTTATCATTAACTACATAGACAAACCCTCTATCTATTCTTAGTTATTAGATACTTTAATTTTCCAGTAGCCAGCCTTGAAAAATAAAAACAAAAGTAGAGAACTTCTACTTTAATACCCAACATTATTAAATTAAGGGTATCATAATTTTGGTCTTAAAACTAACATACCACCTTCAGTAATTGAGGCAGATAGAGGAATTCCATTTCATATTATTTTTAAGATTTATGAGATTCTCTCCCATTCCCAAGTGCTAAATGAATTTTGGGTTTTAAGTTATTCTTAATCTAAATCATTTATTTGAGATTTTGGTACTCCCTAGTCTCTTCAAAAAATAAATTCTTTCATGCTTGAGATTTTTAAATACCGCATATCAATGAACAGTGACTGTCCTTGTAGCTAATCTAACTTTTGAGCCCATGGTATTGAGGCAAAACAGGCCATTACATATATTCAAGTGTTACTTGAAAGCCAATTTAACTGATATAAAGGGTGTGTGACCCCTGCGCGAATTTGGACTTGCTATTTTTCCGCCATTGCTGCTGTCCCATTACAGCTGGGAACAGATTTTCCCTTGATTATAAAATTTACCATGGAAACATAAATTGAAGTATACTCTGTTATTTTTTTCTATTGTTCTCATAATTACTGACATATGTAAGGTGTTAAACATCAAGTTAATACTGGTGATTCCTCTCTATACCGCTCTCAACCTTACAGAAAGTCAAAAACAGAAGAGGCGCAGGTCACCCTTAAACTAAGTCAATTACTTGAAGAATGGTTGTTATAACCTTCAAAGAGTCCGTGGTCTTCACATAAATTATTTAATATGAAAAATGACAGTTATTGTGTAGTTATGGAATACTTTTGAATTGTATTATGCAAAAGGACAGTTATCCTTTACCTAACATAGATGACTCACTACGCTCATTATTTGGATCCCAATATTTCTCTTCTATAGACTTGGCAACCAATATTGCCAAATTGACTTGTCAGATAATGATATGGCTAAATGTGCTTTCATATCAAATGAGAAATTATTTGAGCCCACTTGGATGCCACATGTATTATGCAATGCCCCTGACACCTTTTAATGTGCTTTGCATACACTAATTTTTGACTTAAATTAACTTTTTACTAATTTACTTGGATGATGTAATTATTTTCTAGCACTTTCACTGCACACCTTGGCAACCTTTGTCAATATTTTAACGTCTATGTTAGGCTTCCCTAAGCATAAACTACTTAATGTACCTCTTCTTAACTTTAAATGGAATTTTTGGGCATAAATTGACCCGCCAAGGCATTATTAAAATTCATGAAAAAGTATCTGCGTTCATATAATTACCTGCTCTGGCTAACTTATGTCAAGAAAATTGGATATTAAGATGTTGCTGAAGGTAACCTTTTAGGGTAAAGCAGCCAAAAGATTGTAAAGTGTGTCATAAGTAGTAAGCAATGACCCAAGTAATTTCAAGTGTGTGTTGCTACTAAGTTTTTAAGCTAAAACGCAACCCAAACTACCACAGAGAAATAAGATAAAGAGTCTTTAATAACGGAGCTAGTTTGGGTTTGATTTTAGTTTAATATGGGTGAGATGGTGATCCAAGGAAAAGTAAGCTTAGAAAGCAGTAGATGTATTGGTTTTGGTACTAACAGTAGGGTACAACAAGAGCTTTGACTAAGTCTGACTACTGTGATACAATGTTTAGCTAGTCTTATATTTAAGAAGACTCCAAACCATAAAGAGCTTAACAGATATAACCTTTGTTTATTAGAGTATAGTATAATAGCTGATAAAATTGAAAACATCTCAGCTAGATAATAGGTTTTAGGATGAGTTTTTAAATATATAAAAAATAATCAAACCTGATCCAAGCTGAAATTTTTTTACAAAGAGATCAAAGTTATATGAACTATTTTAAACTTGGTCACCTCATAGTTAGTTATTTCTAAAACTTTTCTTAATTACAATTTACTAAATTTACAGCTGTTGTAGTACTATAAGTGTTGCAATTTGGATAGACGCCATTTTCAAAGAAATCTGTTGAATTAATTTACAACAGATTTCTTTGACTCTGCTGTCAATCCACCAAATTAAGTTACAATGGATTACCTTGCCTATGTGCCTGCATTACTATATGTAGCATAAATTGATCTGACTGAATTACTAAAAATTCCATCTGGGCCATGACCATAATGGCTACTGATAGTCAAATACTTATATTTGAAATTTCAGTTGACCATATTATTTAGCCCATCAACTGATTAATTAGTTTGATAATTAAAGGTTACTATCTTAAATCTCAGCAATGGTTGCTGACTAAATATATTTTATTTTTGTCAGGAATCATCCTCAATGATATTGAGCAAGAATTTGATGAGCGAATAACACCCAATAGTCGAATTATTATGGGGAATTGTTCAAGGCAAATGGATGGGGAGTCATCAGAAACTACATAGGCGTTCTAATGCTTGTGACAAAAGGTAGAAAGGTCATTGGCCAACACAATCTAGATCAATTGGTTTCAAGTTCCTGACAAAGAAAAATTGGTCAAATAAACACTATGAGTTAGTTACCTAAGAAAATCAAGGTGAAGAAATCTGCCAAGATTTGGTGCCTAAAACTCAAGGGTCAATCCAATTTAGTGGAACAAGAAATTTTACCCAGTTGACAACTGAAAAGCTATTCGCCAATTATGCTATAAATATCCCCAATAATTCCATATTAAAAATTGGAAAAAAACCGATAATAACTTAGTTGTTCATAAATTGTTTGTATAGCTTACTCTTGGGATAAGTGTTCAAGATTTGGATATTCTTAAGTTATTGTTATCTAAACCTCCGATTGGCTCTTCATGAAGAGAATAGGGAAGTGTTCCCTACCAGTAAAACACGTATTAAAAACAAAGAAGAACCTGTCTAGTGTTGGACTCTTTACTCAACGTGGCTTTTGGGCAATCAGCTTTAAGCAAGTCTTCATATTACTATTTCCCCTGTTAATCAATTTCAGTCAAATTAACGCAAGTGGTTAAGAATCTGTGCAGTTAAATTAGGGAGCATAAAAGAGCTATCATCTAAGCAGCTCTGATTTAAACATTTGGTGCTCACTACAGTGGTAGTTGAGTTGTCAAAAGCCAATTTCAATCCACAATGTTTATAAGAATGAGCTTTAGTGCTCTAGATTGAGTTACAGACCATCAATCAGAATGTGCTTTACTCAGCATCTTAAGCTGACATCAATACCTTGGAGAAGCGTTTAATCAAAGCAGAAGAGATGCTTGAACAAGTTAGAACTGTGAATAATGACCTGTGTGGAAAAGTCGCCTCTTTGAAGCGGAAAGAGGGTGAGCTTATTGAGGAAATTTTATTCCAAAAGCCAAACATGAAGTGGACTGAGAATGCATCTGACGGATTCATGAGGATATGGCATAATTATAGAAACGCATTGAGGAGTTAAAAATTACAAATATGATTGTGCGCAATTTGAGGCAAATGATGCTGATGAAAATAACATTGAAACACCAATTGGGAAGACGCCTCTACCCCAAAATATGACTAAATCGTTTGCTGGTGTAACAGAAATTTCTCCCAAAGCCACTCCTATGGCTACACGAGTCATTGAGTAAAAATCTCTTATGAGTGGAACGACCAAGGAATTTTGAAATATGCTAAAATTTCCCACCTTTGACCGGGATAATGCCCCAGTATTTTTCCATCTCTTTGAGATGACCATCTCTGATTATACAGACTGTCAGAAAGCAGTGACTCTAATGAAATTTCTTAGCACTGATTGCCAGATTCTGGTGCTACCTCACCTTAATGGGGACAACTGGTCATACGCTGAAGAAAAAGCAGAGATCATGTTGTAATTTGGAAGTCCTACTTGGATGGCAAATCACAAACAAGAATTTATGGGTATACAATTCAGCAAGGCCAAGATCCTGGCTAGTTTCGCGACCAGTTTTACCAAGAAGCCCAGATCTTGGCAGGAGCAAATGTGTTGACCAACTTTGACTCACGCATAGCCATGCAGTCAGCACTTTGTCCCTACTAAGAATTGCATCGGATTATGGTGGCAGTTCTAGTGACTCAAACAATGACCCCTCAGATGGTGGACCATCTGAAGATGCTTGGAGCCACGTTTGATGCTCCCAAATGCACTTTTAAAGTAATTCAAATAAAGGCTCAAAATATTGTCAAAATTTCTGAACCACCTAAAGAATTTGGGAGTTGAGTTGTGATGGGAAGTAAACCCAAAGTTCAAAAACGAGCAGACAAATCGCCAATCCGTTGTTTCCAATGCGGGAAGTCTGGCCATGTAATTTCCCAGTGTCAGGAAAGAAAGCCAAAGGATCAGATTAATCTCGTCTAAACCCAAGAAACTGGTTCAGATTTGGGAAAAGGACTAGCAGTCTAGATCAGGGACGTTCTAGTACTGCTGATAAGCCTGTCCTGCATGATATAATGAATGAGGAAATTGATATCTCTGACCTATTTGTGGATAATGACTCGCTGTATCTGCTCCATAAGGGGGTTAACATGGATGTTAAAGCAATAACTCAAGCCAAAGCAAAGGGGATTAATCCCAAAATTGTTAATGAGGTTGCTTGACTCTAGTATGACAGTTAGCAGAGAAAGTTAGATCCACCAAGAGCTCTGAAGGCTTAATCAAAATGAATTTGGATGAGGCGAACGTTTCTTTACCTATCAGTGCAATCAAGGGGTCATTTCCTGATTTATCCACTTTTTTAATCCACACACTTGATTTGGTGAATAAGGGCGCTATCCATTCAGTAAATACTTTATTGCAGTACTCAGAGTGTACCTATGTTGATATTCTGGTCAATAGGATAAGAGTATGAGCCATAATTGATAGTGGAGCGCCAATCAACATTGTTTCTACTATATTAGTGAAGTGTATGAAGATCTCACCAGATTTGGAGCATCGAAAAGAGTATGGAATGGCTGGACCAGACGCTACCATCTCATGTGGAGCCTACAGTAAGCTACCACTTCAGTTTAATCGCTGATGGTGTCAGCTCCCACCATAGTGCTGGCCAATCCAAACTATGATATACTTATTGGGGCAGAGTTCTTGAGAAAGTATGGGGTGAAATGTGATTTCAAAGAAAACACCCTGAAAATATTGGGTCAGACGTTGCCTTTGATGTACAACATAAGGTAGAAATTCCGCTAACAAAGAGGAATAATTTTGTCAATTTAATTTATAGTGATGGTATTATACCCAATCACTATAAACTAGTCAGACAAAAATGGAAACTAATGCTGACGGAAATTATGGCGAATTGTGGGATACCTCTAATAACAAACACAGCGAAAACTATTCTGTTGGGGGCTCAAATCATAGTTAACACTGGGTTAATGATGGAAATTCCATAACAGCTATATGGGGAAATCATCAACCCCTGGGAAAAATTGAGGGTCAAACCGTGGGTTGCGCCAGGGATCTTAATGTCAGGTCACAAAGAGATATGAGTGCTAGTAGCCAATCTGGGAAAAAAGCCGATGAAAATTGAAAAATATCAGACCATTGCATTTCTGCACTTGCTCCCAATGGCAAAACTATACGCTTTTCATGAATTTGGATCATTTTCTGAAATGGCATGCCAGCAGAAGTTACCAAAAGTGTCAATGTATCAGTGGATCGTGAGCAGCTAGCTGATCTGACTGAGAAACAGCAGGAGGATGTGCTATGATTATTAAAAAATATTGGGAGATATTCACTCAGAACAATCATGACTTAAGATGTGCAAAAAATGTACTTCACAAGGTTGATACTGGGGAATATCCACCAATAAGTATGAGACCTGTTCATAGGTCAAGAGCAGCGGAAGCAGAGTTCAGTGATAAAATAAGCAAGTTAGTGGAACATGGGTTACTCATTCCATCATTGAGCCCATGGCGAGTCTGATCCTTTTGGTATAAAAGAAGGATGGATCAAATCGAGTATTGATTGACTATCACTGACTAAACAAGATCACTAATAAAGACTCCTATCCGCTGCCCCAAATTGATGATGTGCTTGATCGCCTAGGGGAGGCAAAATATTTTTGGCTATGGACCTGATTTCAGGCTATTGGCAAATCAATTTGCTAAAAGAAGATCAGGAAAAATGTGTGATAATTACCGCACAAAGACTATACCTCTGACCAGAATGCCCCAAGGATTATGCAACGCGCTGGTGACTTTTCAGCGCGCTATGGATTCAATACTTAGTGACCTGAAGCTATCCTGCGTGCTAGTTTACTTAGACGATATCAACGTCTTCAGAAGGACCTTCACAGATCATTTGTAGCATCTGGAGGAAGTTTTCAAGCAGTTGGCAATGGCGAGTCTAAAAATTAAAATGAGAAAATGCCATTTTTTCAAAAAAGAGCTCAAATACTTAGGGTTTGTTATAAACTCTAACAGATTACAACTGGAACCCATGAAAATAGAAGCTATTGAGTGGATGTCAATCCCAAAAAGTGTTTGGGATATTCAAGTCTTTTTGGGAAAGGTCAGGTACTATTGCTGATTCATCAAAGTCTCGCTGGAATTGCCAAACCTCCATTTCACCTACTTAAGGATCCAAAAAGGGATTTGTGTGGAACGAGGAGGCTGAGAAGTCATTCAATAAGCTCCAAAAATATCTCATGAGCAGGCCAGTGTTGAAATATCTGAATTTTAGTCAGGAATTCATAATTCAAACAGATGCCTCATTAAGAGCAATTGAAGCCTTTCTATGTCAATTAGATGACAATGGGGATGAACATCCAGTAGCCTACGTGAGCAGAACACCGTTGCCAGTGGAAAGAAACTATACCATGACAGAGCAAGAGTGTCTGGTGGTCATCCATGCCTGTAAACAAATCGAGTCTACATACATGGAATGCACTTTAAATCATAACTGACCACTCATCCCTGTGCTGTCTTCATAACCTGAAGGAACCAGAGGGCCAGTTGGCTCAATGGGTTTTAAAGCTGCAAGCATACGATTTCAAAATTATCCATAGGGCTGGAGCAGTACATCAGAATGCTGACAGATTGTCTTGATTACCTATTGTTCATGTGATCTATCCTCAGGCTGATGCACTGTTTCAGCGGATGATTAAAGGTGATATTGGGGATGAACCCAAAGAAATTTGGAATGCATTATGAAAGGCCATGGAAAATACCAAATTTAAAAACAATCAATTATACAAAACAATTGAAGGAAAACGTGTTTTCTTTCCTAAGCCATTGGAATGAGCGGAAATCATTCAAGCCACTCATAAGCTCGTCGTCCATGGTGGCCTAAAGAAAACAGTGGATCATATCCACCAGTTTTATTACTGGGAATCGATCAACTATGATGTCATGTATTACCTAGCCCGTTGTGTGGAATGTCAACTATACAAGCCTCACAAGAACATCGTAGGGTACTAGCTAGTATGCCCTGGGTTTGCATGGCACATGGTGTCCATAGACATTATGAAACCCTTAAGTGTTAGCACTGGAGGAGTGAAGTATATAATCATCACAATAGATCATTTAACCCGATGAGTTGAGATGAAAGCCCTCAGCAAAGTAGATGCAATAAGTATGGTGAAGTTTATACTTGATAAAGTGATATATCAGGATGGTTGCCCTCAAGTTATTCTCAGTGACAAGAGAACCAACTTTACACCACATGTGATTCCCAGGCTAAATGAATTAATGGGAATCCGCGGTGTTGTATCTGTCCCCATCCAGAAATGAATGGAATGGTGGAAAGAGTGAATGCAACTCTAGCCTCAACTTTACAAAAATCGGTCGCAGGGAAAACTTCTGCTTGGGGAGCATATCTGAGTTTGGTCACATTTGCTTATAATATCAGTTATTATTTGGTGACTGAGAAAATGCCATTCGAACTGTTATATGGGTGAAAAGCTGAATTACCGCCAATATTGTATTAAGCAGTAGATCCATCTTTTGGAATGAGTGCCAACCATTATCTATCCCAACTGGCCAATATCCTGATTGAATTAAAATCTTGGGCATTCAAAATGACAATGAGAAAAAGAATCAACGCAAAGAAAATGGATGACCAGAATTGACCTGCGTTAGAATACCATGTGGGCAATAGGGTAGCCTATTGTGGTACCCATGAGTTTGGGAGGAAAAATAAGTTGGACGCCCTATGGATGGGACAGTTCAAAATTATTGCCAAGTCAGAAAATGATGCCTATATGATTAAGAATACTAAGGATGGTTGCATAGTCAATAGAGTCCACATGAAATACTTAAAGTATTGGACTTAAAAGAAAAATAATAATAATCATAATATAAAAATAAAAAACGAGAAAAAAATGATAAAAAAACTAAAAAGATGCATAAAAATATAAAAAACTAAAAAATATTAAAAAATTAATTTTAATTTGAGAAGTGATGCATCTAGCAATACTCCCACCTACCGAGCATGGAGGAAGGAAAAGATAGTGACAGGCATGAGTCTCAAGCAGTTAGCAGGATCAGGACAGGCTGAAACTAGATCTGCCAGAATAGTTCCTATCAATGAAATGTTGAAACCCGTCCTGGGTCAGTACAGGTGGCAAGGTGCCAACAGAACCTGTCCTGGGGCTTGTACAGGTGGCAAAGTGCCAACAAGACCAATCCTGGGGTTTGTACAAGTGGCAAAGTGCCAACGAGAACCATTCTGGGGTTTGTACAGGTGGACCAGTTGATTTTTCAACAAAAAAAATGTGAAGACAGGACAGGTGTGGCACGATGTCATGGGAACCATGCTCAAGAAGAGGTGGCAACGGGTAGCAACCAAGGATACAAAGTCATCAAAAACTGAGCAGAGCATATGGGCGTTGAGTGTGGACATAGCTGCACTCCGCTGAGGACATAGAGCTATGAAAAACCAAATATGAACTCAAGCTAAGGTGGCTTCCATCCCTGAGGGTTCTCTCTTCTGTTGGATAATCTGGTCAAGGGGGGATATGTCAGAATTTCAGATGACCACATAAACCTACATTTTTAACTGATTAATTGATTTGGCAATCAAGTTATAATCATATAGGATTGGCAAAAGCGGCCAATTGATGAGATTATCATTGGCATCATCCCCGATGATATTAAAGTTTGATAACTAATAAAATTATCATCAGGCATCATCCCCAATGATATTAGAGGCTGCGACTGATGAGATTATTGTTGGGCATCATCCCCAATGAAATCAATCAATAATTTAATATGAGAATAACACCTGATAGTCTAATTGTAGGGAATCGTTCATAGTGGAATGGATTGGAGTTGTCAGAAGCTACCAAAACGTTCAAACGCCAGAGGAAGAGTAGAATCGTCATCAGCCAAAACAATTGGTTTTGAGTCCCTAATAGCACTTGTTTGGTCGCTGAACACCTGAGGATTATGCTGCCTAAGAAACTCAAGGCAACGGTACCTGACAAGATTCAGTGCCTAACACTTGAGGGTCAAACCAGTTTAGGAGCACATATAAATTTCCAGTGGACAGCTGAAAAGTTGTCCGTGATTCTAACTATAAAAACCCCAAATTATTCTCCTAATAAAAGCAGATTCAAACTTAATAATAACTCAGTTGTTTTAACATTGGTTGTTTTAACATTACTCTTAATAGAATAGTGCAAGGATCAGATATCCTTTAGCTGTTACTATCAAGTCTCCGCTTGGCTCTGTGAAAAGAGAATAGGTAAAGTGTTCCCTACCAGTACCAGAACGTCTTCAAAACAAAAAAGCACCTGTTTAGCGTTGGACAATACTCAACGTGGCTTTTAAGCAATTAACAATAATATAGTCTTCATACTATTGTTGCCCCAGTCTATCAATTCCAATCAAACAATCAACGCCAGGATCCACGAATCTGTGCAGTTGAATTCTAGGGCCAGAAGCGAGCAACCAAACCAAGCCCAAGATTTTAACAAATGGTCAGGTGTGGATGGGAATAGGCACGCATTGGGACGTGCTGGACCATGTTTAGCTGGTGAGGGGTAATGGTGGCCATTGCACAAGGTGCTGCTAGTCTCTCAGCACCATTTGGGAAAATAAATTGAAGGATGGGGTCTGTGCCATAGGTGGACAGCCCAGACATTAACTCCTCATAGAGTGTTTGAGGGGGAAGGTGTGAGGGGAGATTTGCAAAGGGCACCACGAGTGTGGTATCATTGGGGAGGCTTGTACAGGTGGTGGTAATAGGTGTGTTTTTATAAATTAAGGGCGTTGCTGCTGCAGCGTCCGCATCATCTTCAGTAGGGAATCCAATATTGAAGTAATCCTTGTAAGGGCAGAAGTCAATAAACCCTGCTGGTGCAAAGGCGGCCATTGCCAGCTCAATTATCGCTTTGTCAGCATATGGGAAGAGACGTCCATACTCAATGTGGAGGCAAAAGCAAATATTTGATTAGGTAGTACTAGGGGTGGGGCAAGTTGTGTGGACTCATGCAAGGTACAGTGCTAGGCCCTTGGAGGAACATAGCAGCAAGATGTATTTGGCGGAATGGATGAGCCAATCTGCATGCATTTGCCTGCTGGGCGGTAAAAGCTAGTGGGTGGAGCACTACTACCCATACTGGAGCAGCAGGTGGTGGATTTAAGGACATAAATTTGGAAATTGGTGCGGTGAGGTGGTGGTGAAAAAGACTTTTTTCAAAATCACTCAAAATTGATCTCGAGCAGAAAGAAAAGCAAGACAAGGGATATTTTACATCCAACATAAATTCAAAAATCCCAGCTAATGACCTAACCATAGTGGAATGAACTCTCGTCAGGGAAAAGTCCCTTATAAAAATAACAACTGAGTTTGCTAAAGCTTCATGGCCCCAGGTGAAGAATGATTTATATGATTACTTAAGTCAAAAAGATACTATTGAAATTCACATGCTCACCAGACCAGATAATCATGCTGAGGATCTTTATTTTGATATTAACCTGTACAATATACCAGTTAAGACAATTGTGGACTGCAGACACCCATCAACATTATTTCTTCAAAACTAATGAAATAATTGGAGACTGAACCCCGTATTGACCACTGCAAAGGATAATGCACTGCAGGATCTAATTCCACTACCTCTCTGGGAGTATATAGCACTTTGCCGCTGGGGTTTGGCAATAAAGTGTTTTCTGCTCCTGCCATCATTTTAACTCATGATATATATGAGTTACTTATTGGGGACTTTTTTATGAGGAAATATAGACTGAAAGCCAACTTTGAAGAAAATACTCTGTAGGAGGCAGACAACGCGTCCCCATGTATTATACCTGGAAATCCACTAAAGATAAATTTGGCATGGTGAGTACAGTAATTAAGCGTTCAATAAATCCCACTAAGATTGATTTGCCCACTATGGATTAGGGGACGGAAGATTTTTTGTCATGAGTGGATTGTAGACGAAAGGAAAACATGAATACTGTGCCTACGCGGCTTCCAGTGACAGCAGAGGCTAAATCTGTCACTCATCTAGAGTCCACTTAGCAACTTTCCTTAATTGTAAAGATTGAGTTTAATGAAAATTATTCCCATTGCATATTGTAAAGGTGGGCAACCAAACTTAAATTTACCTCAATGGATTTTGAGGTCCACCAGTATTTCACTCCACTATGGATAGAAATACAGTACTAAACCAGGCCATCATGCCCTTGTCAGAATAGATATCACTCTACAATATCTTGAAGGGTTGTATGGTAAAATACTTCCGCCAATCCAAAAAGGATCCTGCTGTTACCTCTGGCGCCATCTATCCTCACCAGGGAGAAATTAAGGTGTCTTTGGAGAACACCTACACTTACCCAGTGCACATTCAAAAGCATCAATATAATTGTTTATGTTTATTTGCTGCCTGGCCTAATGACCTCATCTTCTTAATTACCCTCTGACCCCCACTTATTCTGTGATTAGATGATTGGTCAAATGAGGGGAATTGTTGCAGTTTTTTTGAAACCATTCAATTTTATATTATTATATAAATCTTTATTTATATGAAAATGGTGGTTAGCCTGGCAGGTAAAACTGCTTCCACCCTAGTGCAGGTTTTGAGATTGAAACCTGTACTGGCTAGAAAAATTCTCAGTGTGGTATATTTGTCCCAAGGTTGACCCACCTCACATACTTTTTTTATTTTATATGAAGGGATTTGATTCCTTGGGCCTTCATGTCAATATTAATTTGTTGAATTAATTTTGACATAATTCCTTAATGCCGCTGTCAATATATTAAATTAAGTCACAATGGACTACCTTGCCCATGTGCCCACAGATCTTTATGTAGCATTAATCAATAGGATTAAATTACTTTCGCTTCCATCTGGGCCATGACTATAATGGCTACTGAGAGTCAAATCCTTACCACCTCCCAAAATATCCCCAAATCACTTGCTAACGATTTATGAGGCTTGACGGCGTCAAAAATCAAATCCATTATGTATTATTATATTTTCTCCCTTGCACCTTTTTAATATAAATAATTGTCAAGTGTTTTGTCCCCAAATCCAAGCCAATGATTTCTATCATATTCAGAATAACTATGCACTACTTAGTACTTCATTGTGTAGTTTATTATGCTTGTTTGGAAAATTTTGGTATTCTTTTATTTGACCTAGCTTGTTAAATCTGTTTAATAAAACGTTTGACAATAAAATATCTGTATTTTATTGTAAAGCTACTGTCCTCATACAGTTCACTTTTTCATTATACAAATGTATCTATATAAGCAGTTGTAGTTCCATGTTTAAGCACCAAATACAACAACAATAATCAGATTTGGCAGTTAAAGATAGAACCCATTTTCTGTTAATGACATTGGATAGATCACTTTTATCTCTTAATGATTTTAACCTTACTTCCCTTGGCTTTAGTAAGTTAGCTCAGAGGTTCTGTCCAGAAAACAGGAAAAATGTCACTATATGTGACATCACCCTTTGCTCTCGGATGGAGTTCCACTCCACCAGTAGGGACGTTGGCTAAGGCAAACTTCCTGTGGGGATCAGTAACTTCATGGCTACTAATGAGGTTTGGGAGGCAGGACCTACAGAATTAGAGAACCTTTCATAAAGTCGCAGATCAGATCTTAAACATTAGTGCAGTCTATGTGGGACACACAGCTGTGCATGGTTACATTGTAGCCTTTCCAGGACACCAGATACTGTAGGTGATGTTGAGATAAAAGGGAAGAAAAAATAAAAAGAAATTTAAATTGTGGATCACCATCTGCAATCACTGGCTTGGGGCAGGAATTCATAAGGCCATCATATGGAGTCAGAAGACAATAGTGAAGGTACTGAACTTTTTTTCTGGAGGGGTAAGTCAAATTGTTCAGCTGCCAGTACCAACCTTCTGTATGATATTTATGGGCCTAACACGCATGGGATATAATTTTTTGACAGGGTTACTTCAAGTGCAGGTTCTTACGTTAACTATAGCCAAGTCACCTGGCTTGTACTCAGGACCCTTGCAGCACTTGAAGTCAACGTAGGTTTTGCAGACTATCTTAGCATCAATCAAATGAGTTTTCACGCCCTGACGTATGTATCTTAGCTCTTTAGCACTTATTTTCAGCAAAAACTGTTGTCTCTATTC
>JAKSZP010000973.1:0-17684 GCA_022478985.1 Massospora cicadina | reverse complement strand
TGCTATTCTTCTCAAGGATATTATTGCAATGTTCAATAATTGGAAGACTCTTAGAGAAAAGAGTAAAGATCTGAGAGAGGATATAGAGAAGAAGGAGTCACAATTGAGGGATAGCTGCCAACTGTGTGTTGGACTGAAGATACTGTCACCAGGGTATCTCAGCGAAGATTGGGTTGGACAGAACAAGGGAACAAATCCCTACAAGTACGACATCACAAGTAATTAATTGGGAATACTGGATGAGTGCTGCTCCCAAATATAAGAATTCATACTCAACTACAGATGATAGTTGTCATACTATTATCGATTAACAATCCATTCTACTATAAAATGTAATGAAGTGCACAAAGAAACCAAACCTGTGCAGTAAAAAGGTTACTAGGGCTGTTGCCAATAATAACCCAAACTAGTAAATTCTTTCACCACAGCAGCTCAGTCAATACTGTCTCAGCCATAAGCTCAGGATTCTGCAATTCTGACAAATTTTAGTAAAAAAATTTAAATTTTGATTTGGCTGCTGCTTTAAAAGCAGTGCCAAAATTAGCTGAGGTTGGGAGCATGAGGATTGCACACCACACAAAAAATTTTGGAGAGGCACAGCCAGCCTGAAACCAGAAGGAGGAGAGGCAGAAGCATCGGAAGTGGAAGCCATGTGGCACTTGATCTTTGAATGATCCAAAATTAAAGCACAAGGGGCATATGGCGTGGCGTTTTATACACGCGTGCCCAAAATGGTGATCAGGTGCGGATCTTATCACTGTTTGGGGGGAATTGCAAGGTAGATGTCATGATGGAAAGGGCAGATAATTGCAAAGGCGCAAGGCCCTGCCAATTGACCCACCCCATTGGGAACCACAAAAATGCAATATGGGCTCTTGGTTTAAATGCCCAAATTCTCCGTCAGTTTGTGTTATAGGCGTTCAGGGGAGAGAAATGATGGCAAAATAGAAAACTGGACCACCAAAGTGGCCTCATCTAAGAGCTGTGTGCAAAAAGTGGAAATTAGGATTTTTTATAAAAATTATTGGTAGCTTAGATGCTGCCACTGCAACAGCTTCTGAGCGGAAGCCAAGATAAAACCCCTTAAAGGGGTGGAAGTGATATAGCTGGTAAGTTTAAAATCTGCCATGGCCATATCAATGATGGCTGCACTTGCATATGGGAAAAATTCTTATATTTGACCCAGAGGCCAAAATGCAAATTGATCCATAGGAGTACCAAAGGGCTCTGGAGCACCGCTTGGGAGCTTGTAAGGTAGTGGGCCAAGTCCTGTGGGGGACAAAATGCCCATTAGCGTTGGGAGGGCTAGCAGAACCAGCCTGGGTGCACTTCAGCGGCAGCTGAAAGACACCAGATGGAAGTGCACCACCACCCCAAGCCAGGGCAGCAGGCGTCAATTGCATCAACATTGAAAATGTTTTGGCTCGTTCAAGCAGTCAATTTTTGTATATTTTAAATTTATTTAGCTTCAATTTTAGTATCAAAGTATAAAATAAAGTAAATTTAGGTAAAGCGCTTGATCTGTACTTCTCCTTGAAATACTCTTGATGTCTTCATTAAGGATTTATACCCTTATCCGCCTAACTTGGTCCACGCTCAGATGCCTAGTTTACAGCCTTTAATCTTGTCTCGTTAAGTCTACAGCAATTCTTGCCGAATATCAGCTTCTCTTCATAGGATCATTGATCCTTAACTCTTTTTTTAGCACTAGGTGATCTCAACCTAAAGGGGGGATACACCAATTACATTGATCCTTAATCTTTATCCTACTAAAGAGTCCCCTATTATAGCATACAAGCAATTATTTTCTGAAGACAAATAGAACAAAGACCAATTATGAATTATGATAAATTAGGCTTTTTTATTAAAAATGAATTATCAGGGGAATTTATGTAGGGAATTTGGCGCCCAACTCTGTTTGGGACCTCAGCCATGAAATGGCAGCTGTTGCAATTGAATCTCTTCGTCAACTCACCAGTGATGATCTTCCCCTTCTGTTTAGGATTCTTTCATTATACATCCTTGAGACCTAAAATGGAAAAAAGTCAGAAAATGTGCCCCTAACGTTTTCCACTCAATCCCAGCAAATCAACCCTATTTGGTGAGTGACCTTCTTAGGTTATGGGATTTGTTACCCATTATGGCAGGCCGCAATTAAATGATCAATTTTCTATTTGCAGGCAGCATCACTCACCTTGCAACTTGCTCCTTAAATTCACAATCTTTTGGTGATAAAACCTAACTGATCCCAACTAGTACACCTGATAGCTAATCATCAATAAACTATCAGATACCCCCCATTTCGTCTTCAATTCTGCACAATGAGATCTTACGCTTTCACCTAGATTGATCCCTGACTGACCGATCTTGGCGAATTACCTAAAATCCATCAAACATTATTAACCCATTATTTGAGGTCAACTGATATCCAATTCTCTCGCCAAAGGGAATTATTCCCTAGTGACCCATGGT
This sequence comes from Massospora cicadina, assembly GCA_022478985.1. NCBI lineage: Eukaryota > Fungi > Entomophthoromycota > Entomophthoromycetes > Entomophthorales > Entomophthoraceae > Massospora > Massospora cicadina. The sequence continues at coordinate 15,212 of JAKSZP010000973.1, read as the reverse complement.
AGTCTAGACATCTGGAAAGGTGGGCAAAAATCCCAACAGGTGCTCAACCCTCCCACACCCTGTCGCATTGGTATCTGTTTGACCAAATGAGATTATCAGATGAGGAGTATGATATTTTTGGGGAGAGTTCCAAACTGAGTGCAATTTTTGATGATAACCTGATGTCATTGGCAAATTTCACTAATAATTTGACATTAGGCGCATTCATCATAGAAGGTACACACCCATTGGGCCTTGTTTCCATCAGAACATTACTTTTCTGGTGACAGTAGGCTCTGCTGGTTGGCAGGCCAACCAGTATGAAGACTGGCTGCTCTTTGCCATTTTTCCTTAGGTAATGGATCCAGAAGCACTGGCTGGCCCCTTGGCGTGTCATTCGTGCCATTTGGGTATTGACCAGCCTAAACTCCAACTCATTAGAATAAACAAAAACCTATATAAAAAGAAAGAAGAGACAAAGGAAGATCATTATTAAAAAGGGAAGCGCTAGGTATTTATATGTACAAAAAGGCTACTGCACCCATCACTGACCTATCAGCTCATTGCTGAATCTTCCAGCTAATCACTCTCTCTTCCTTCCACTGTGTTTATTATCTTCCTGGTGTTAACCCTATTGTCCCATCCTTCCTGATGTCCAAATATTATTTTGGCTCATCCTCAGCATTCAGTCGCTGGAGAGCCATATACTTATTTTATATAGATTAGTATTAAATTGGATTTAACTTAGTAAGTATGGACTGAAAACATCTTTAACAGTAGGTAACTTGAGATTTCTTGGCTTCTCGCTGATAACAAATCTTGACTCATTATAGTTGTTAATTCAAGGAATTGCCTTCCTCAGGTGATAGTCAATTATTATATATGGGACACCAGAAACACCCTCAGCTGATTTAACTCAGGATTTCTGGTTTCCACCATTAATTCTTAGATAATATAAATGGATCATCCTTGGATACTAGTCGCTGATGTCCATATACATATTTGGGGCCAACCTTTGGCCCCAAACAATCCTAACTTCCAAGCTTGGCAAAATACTTGGATTTGGCTCAACCCAATTGTGATTCAACTACCTAGAAATCACTTACATAACCACAAAATTCAGTCAATGAGTCATTCCTCCAGGATTGTCCATTTCATCCAAAGTATCAATCAATCATTCTAGGAATCCATCTTGTTAAGGTTTCCGATTTTCCAAATTTTTTAGGAAGTTTTCAAACTGATGTCAATATTTCCTGATGACCCAATGCCATTGGCAAGCTTTTCAAAAGATTCGATACTAGATGCATTTTTTCACCAAAATTATGCACCTATCAGGCTTTGCTGCCTCCAGCTTAGAGATCTCAGCCTTAATGCTGAAGGCTTATTTGACAACAACTTTATTTCAGCCTTTCATCCCATATGAATGCTCACTATTATACCTCATAAAAAATCTCCTTAATTTGTAGTGTTAACTCGTCCAAAGTTAATACTGTAACAGAAGGCAAGATCATCAAAGGGTAAGCTGTTACCCGCCACTCATCACCACATGGGCAAGGTCACCCTGAGAGATGAGAGGGGCAACTGGTTTTCCTGGACCCTTTTTTTGAAGGTAAAGGGAATGCCACTCAGTCCAAGTGGAGGGGAGCTCCCCAGGAATACATTACCCTTTCATTTTGCTGAAATTGGAGTGCCTCCACTGAGGAGTTGAATGAAGGCCACATTCTTATGGACCTTGGGCAATTTGATCGCCATTAGCATAGAGATCTTTGGGGGAGGATGGGGAGATTCTGGGTGGGAGATGTGGAATGAATCAATGAGCTTCAAGCAGTTGGCACAATTCCATGCGCCAACCCAGACATGCTCATAAGCTATATAGCTTTCCCATATAACTAAATATTGTACTGAACAGTGTGATTGGTGGGAAGCCAGGATGTCCTCAACTTCAGCCTCCTCCGCGCCCTCAATCACAGTGGGCTCTGGGTCCAATGGGATCGTCCCCTTGAATGGGGCCAGCTGAGAGAAATGGAAGATTGAATGTTGCTTCCAGTGGGGTGGAGATTTAAACGAAAGTCACTATTTCCCAAGTACCCTTTCCACCAAATGGGATCCAAGCGTCTACATGCAAACTTACGTGAGAGCACCTGCATCAACAAATGGCAGGAGTTGAGCATGACGTATGAACCCACTTTTATCTTGTGCGCCAGGAGCCACTTCTTATCTGCAAACTGTTTGTAATCACTTATGGCTTTAGTAAATGCTCCCAATTTAGGAACTGTGTGGCTTGAATGTGCTGAGCGTGGTCAGCTTCAGCTGATACCACTGGCAAAGGCACATGTCAACCAAAGAAGAATGGTTATACCCAAAGGTTGCTTTGCGTGGGAAAAGCCTGTGGTTGCATGTGTTCTGTTATTATATGCAAACTGTAGGAATCCAGCTTTTTTAGGTGCTGGCTGGTGCTAATGCCGCTGGGTCACACAAAAAATAAATAAATTTATTAAATTTAAACTAATAAAAACTTGGGGTTTTTAGTATTTTATTAGTAATGACAGTGTAATAAGAAAAGAGATCCCCTCATTATCCACCTGATCCATAATAAAACTGATTTTGAGGGTTAAGGGGAATTTGAGGATAGTTTCTAGAATAGCTTTGATACAATCTGTTTGAGTAAATATGATAAACTATCCTATCAGATTGAGGGAATTGTGAGCTACTTTTTAGAAAAGGGTAAGTTGGGTTTTAGGGCAGAATGTACCCATGTAGTAAGGTTTTGATTTACTTCAACCAATCACCACTCAAGAAAGTGTTTTCACCTTGGGGGACCTCCGCTCCTCCTATAAAAGGGGTCTTAACGTAGGTGCTTTGAGGGACTTGGTGATGGTTGGGGGAGTACCTCCCGCTTGTTGCCCCATAGTTCATCATGTGGTCTGATTAATCCAACCATTCAAAATTTACTTTTGGTGCCCATGCAGGTGTCAAATTGGTAATACCCCAATTAATGGGGTTCCACCAAGAATTAGCCAGGGTATCCTGGCCGATTTACTTATAATCATTAGTAACAATAAATAAATTGTTTTTTGGCTCATCGTGAACTCATAAAAGGCCAATAAATCCCCACCTAGGCGCTTTTTGACCCACAACATTCTTCTGCTGAGGCCTGGGAGGCAAATTTCCGATATTATTCCCCTCAAGAATGTTGGGGCTGAATAGGGCTGAAGGAAACGGCCATGAACATGGGTGATGGTGAGTTTGGAGAGACAGATTTGATAGAATACTCATCCCCTCGTTTATATGTTACTGAGAAAGGCGCTTTCCAGACAGAACCGAGTTTTTCACCTCTTGGTGTGATTCAGTTATGGTAATAAAGTACCAAGTCAGAACCTTGGAATGAGGGGTGGGGCCATGAGCTCATTTGCAGCTCAGCCTTCTTTTATGACAGTCTTAGCTAAGTTAGTCATGGCCCCTTCTTGTAATTGGATGATGTGTTGAGCCAACTTTTTTCATGGCTTGTTCAGGATCAGTCCTATCAGAGAAAATATCCTTAGCTAATAGTGCAGGAACCCCCATTTCTCGCCCATATAACACCCAAAAGGGGGACATTTTGAGGATGCGGTGATAGCTAATATGGTAAGCCATGAGTGCAGTAGCAAAATAAAAGATCACAGTGTAGAGGGTCAGAAGTTGCCATTTTGCGTAATATTGAGATCAGGGTCCCATTAACTCTTTCTACCGCACCATTAGTGGATGGGTTATATGGGGCTGAGAAGAGTTGTTGAGCTCCGATAGAAGTGGCGAGGAGCTTTACCAGTCGTGAAGAAAAGTTTTTCCCATTATCACATACGAGGACCTGGGGGCACCCATGACAGGTGAAGATGTACTGGTGTAAAAATGTGGCCGTGGCTTTTAAAGTCTGAGCGGGAAGAGCAACAGATTCAACTTACTTGTTGAAATGATCAAAACCAACCAAAATATAGCGGTTTCCACCTGTAGTTTGAGGAAGAGGACATACCACATCCAGACTTATGGTGTGGAAGGGTTGATGGGGCGTCGTAGGTTAATACTGATATTAGGTCTTGAAGCTGGTTTGTTTTTTACAGGTTAGGCATGCGTTCAAGACTTCAGTTATGGTTTCCATGATGCCCTCCCAATATTAACGCTCATTTATCCACTCGTAGGTTTTGCATACTCCACCATGTCACATAAAAGTGTGAGACTCTAAAATGACAGGCACTCGTTTGGATGGCCAGAGGTAAGGCAACCAATTTACTCCTACTTTCTTATTTGATTTGCCATTCTCCACCTTTGTATTATGGAAGTGCCGAGTGAGCATCTTCTATACTGGTTCATCTTCATAAGCCCATGCGTCAGGAGTCACTAGGAGGCCGTGCAACCGCTCAGCTTCGCTATTGTCAAGGTGAAGGACAGGCAGCCGTGTTAGCCCATCAAAATTTATATGGCGTGTCCCATCTCAGTGCTTAATGGTCATATCGTAATTCTGGAGCTTAAGAGCCCAGTGAGCCAACAGCTCTGTGAGATCTTTCATATTTTGCAACCACTTCAACAAAGCATTTTCTGTAATTACTTTGAAGGGAGTCGCATATAGGAATTGGCGGTAGTGTTTGACAGCAAGCAGGACAGCCAAGCACTCCTTTTCCATGACGCTATAATTACGCTCATCTTTTGAAAGCATTTTGCTAAAGTAAGACACAGGATGATCAACTCCATGCTCATCCAACTGAGGTAATATACACCAACAGCATAATTAGAGGCATCCATGAACAACATAAAGGGTTTACTGTAGTCAGGGTGGCGGAGTATTGGACGCTTTTGTAAAAGTGCCTTTAGGATCTCAAAGGCGGCTTTTTGTTCAGCACCCCAATGGAAAGAGGTGTTCTTAGTTAAAAGCCGTACTAGGGTCTCACTGAGCTGCTCGAATTTTGGTATAAATTGATAGTAATACCCCACAATCCCTAAGAATATATGGATGTCGTGAAGGGTTTTGTGCGCAGGTATCTTGGATATTGATTCAACTTTATCTTGAAGCGATTGTATCCCATATTGAGAGATAGAGAGTCCAAGGAAATCCAGCTTACTATGGAAAAATGTGCATTTAAAGGTGCTTTAATTTGATATTAGAAGCCCGCAAGCATTGAAACACCTCCTGTAGATGCGTGAGATGATCATTGAAAGTCTTAGAGAAGGCTGTGGTATCATCAAGATAGACAATGACGCAGCCTAAATTTTGGATCTTGCATGATATGATCCATTACTTGCTGGAAAGTGGCAGTTGCGTTACACAGCCTTTGTGGAAGTCAGGTAGGCTGGAGGATACCCTCACTACAGATAAGAGCATATTTCTCCTTGACCTTATGGAGAAAGGTTTATTTACCAATAACCGCTAGTCAGGTCCATGGTGGAGAAGTATTTAAACCCAGAAAGTTAAGCCAGAGCGTCATCAATGCGAAGGTAAGGTAACTTTTCTTCTTGGTGAGGCTGTTTAGTTTGCAGTAGTCCATCACAACCCAATGACCTCCATTTTTCTTTATTAATAAAAGATGGGAGGATCAAGGGCTTTGTGATGGCACCAGCAATCCGGCATCTACAGTTGTTCAAGCTCCGTCCACATCTGCAGCTCCTCAACTTTTGATCTACGGTAGGGCTTGGAGTGAACAGGTTTAGCATCACCAACGTCAATTGTGTGCATCCACCCTTTTATATGCCCATACACATTGTCATATTTGGAGAAAATGTCGCTGTAGGCCTCAAGTAAGGTGTGGACTTTATCCAACTCAGCTGAGTTAGTTCATCAGAGATCTGAACAGATGGTATGGTACAAATATAGTGATCGGCTGGTAAGTCCATATCTGCCATAGACTCAATACAGTGGACTTGCTTGATGTTGTCATCGGTATCAACAGGCCTCTTCAAATCTCCTGATGCTTTTTTACCACCATATCCTTCTTGGTGAGATTTCTTAGCAACAGGTTAATAGGCCGATGATAGGCAGGGTCTAACACACCTGGAAAAACTCTTGGCTCAGAAAGATTAACTCCATCTATGCTGATGAGGTGCAGTAGGCAGTTGTGAGGGACTTGAATGGTAATTTTCGTGTCAACTACCCTTTGTTCTCCAGACTTAATGACCACCTCTTCAGAATCATAGAAAGGGATACCCTCCGATGCATCCACTGATGGAGGCAACAGTTTGGTATGCCTTTCTGCCGTGGTGTAATGCAGGGATAAAGCGGAGGAGGGATACTCAACAGTGAAAACATAATCCTTTTTATTGAGTTCATTATTAGACAGAATCAGAGGAACCTCATAGTTAAGCAGGGAGAGATAGCCATACTTTAAATTAATAACACCTTGGAATTCGAACATAAATTGGGTTCCAATGAGTAAGTAGTAGGTATTATTAGTCAAAGACACTGCTGGATCTGACAAGAGAAGCTTCCAAAACTGTATGGGCAGAGAAGAATAGGCTCCAATGGCGCAGGTGTTGTTAATCCCAGCTGTTCCAAATTCTTGAGTATAGTTCAGGTCAGGGGATAACTTAATTTTCTTCATGAGCTTTGTTGACACGACGTTCTCCAGGGACCCAGTGTCAAGAACTGCTTTAACCCGCACTCCATTAACAATGACCTCCACTTTAGTTAAAGTACCGCCCAAGGAGGGAAGAGCGAGGACTTCTTTTGAATGAAAAGTGGATGCAAGGCATTTTGCAGTTTCATGGTATTTCTCCTGGATAGTCTGCAAGGTAAGCACACTCTGGGTAGGTCGAAGAAACGTGGTAATGAAGTGGTCCACATTACTAGCATTGACAATAATCTTGAGACCCCTTATCACATGCTGAAGATAAGTGTGACGAGGGATCTTAGCCCAATTGACTCTCTCAAGATTTAAACGACCAAGTACCTTACTTCACCTGGGGCTCCTAAAACGTAATGACCAACATCTTCATCACCCCCCTCAGACTCGTCGTCAGAGGGGTTATCAATGCAGGTTAGGGATCCCATAGGAAGTGGGGTAGGATCAGGCCTACCCTTATGGGAGGATAAGTCAAGGGGTTGTTCTCCACCTTATTAGCTTTTGGGGGAGGCGTTAAACCTCCAATGCTTGAGTTTCAACTTTCAAATCAGGGGGCTGGTGCTGCCTCAAAGAGATAGGCTTCAGCCTAGAGTTATCCGATTAAGAAGCTGATACTTTATCTTCAACAGTTTTGGGGTTTTTCAGTGGCTGAGTGCTTTTTTGAAACAGGCGGCTTAGCCTCTTCGACCTCGTCATTTAACCCACTGTTAGTGGGAGTGATTGGGACCTAAAAAAGGGTTTTATCTGGATGAGCAGGATTTGAAAAACTTGAGAAGGCCGCTCTGAAGAAAAATATAGATAATACAAAGGGTCAACGACTCTCACTAAATGAGTATTTTGTTCTGAAGATGCAGGGATGCACGGCCCTGTCACAGTCAGTACCATCTGCTTATTGTTATAGGAAGGAGTAACCGTTTGTGCTGGCAACGTCATATGAACAAATTTCCAAAGGTTAACGGAAGTAGTAGAAACTAAATTAGTTGGCGTAACTGCGTGACTCAAACATCTTTGGGTAGGGACAAGCTCATAGATATTGGCAACTGCTAATAAGGCCTCCTTGATATCTCAAAAGTGGTGAAAGTGCGCTTTAGGGTAGAGAGATGCAAGCTAAGGGAGGATGAGATGTTAAGCAAGCCAAGAAAGCTGCAATTGCCTCATTTAGAGAGAGCAATTTTGGCAAACAACAGAGGTTGAGCTTTTGTATAGAAGCGCTCAACATAATAGGTAATAGATTCTCCCTCTTGCAAGCTAAGGAACATAAAGGCCTGATTCTGCCGTTGCAAACTCTGTTTGAAACAAACTCATGTATAAGTGCTTGCTTAACCTCTGTCCAAGTTTGAGTTTGACCATGGAAGGGACCATGATTTCTTGAGCTAAACGGTTTAAGCAGGGAAGAATATATTAATTTTGCTAGTCAGTTGCTCCTTCTATCGCTGATTCATAAACATAGAGGAGGAAGCAATAATTTCCTCACCAGGTGTTACTTGTCTTGAAGAGGGGGTTTCTGTATAACTGGGCTCTGAGATGAGTGCTGCTCAAGCGCCTTAAGGCGGGATGAAACGATTACTAGTTTAATTTCAAGATCAACTAGTTTTTGAGTACAGGCGTCCCCTGTAGTGAGCACCATTTTGTAGGAATTCAGCTTTTTAGGTGCTCGCTGATTCTAATGCCACTGGATCCCATAAAAAATCAATAATCTTAATTAATTTAAACTAATAAAAAACTTGGGTTTATTAGTGTTTTATTAGTAATGACAGGGTAATAAGAAAAGCAATCCTCTCAATATCTGCCCAATTGTATTTAAAATTTTTTGAGGGTTAGAGGGAAATCGAGGATAGTTTCAGAATAGCTTCAATGCATTCTGATTTAGGAAGTATGATAAACTCTCCTATCAGATTGAGGGAATTGTGAGTTACGTTTTAGGAAAAGAGTAAGTGGGGTGTCATAATTCCAATATGACTGGATGATAAGCCCTAGGTCATTATGGTGGAACGGATGGAATCTGCCAAGATTTGATATGAGTAATAGTAATTTGAGCGCCTCAAAAATGAGGCTATATTGGGTTGTTGGATATCGTCTTAGATTAGGCGATTGGGAGATTAACAAATAAAGAATCAATGGAACTAATGAGATATGGAGAATTAAATTATTAAGCCATAGAAGCGGTAGCATATGTAAGCACTACAATACAGGTGAGACGAGATGATCAAGGAAGGAGGTTGTTAAGTAGTTTAGATTAAGCAGAACATCGAGAACCCACTGTATTAGTTATATTAAATAAAAGGGAGTTGTGTGAGCAAGTGCTCCATAATTTTTAGAAGTTTATTCCATTGTTTTAAGGCTGAAGATCCTCACATCATTGGTCCTAATTTCTCAGTGGGTCAAACCCTGTGCAAAAATCCTATGGTGTATCTCTTATATATTGTTGATTTTATAACAGTGGTGCTCACTACAGGGAGCCCATTGATCAATTATAACATGATAAAGACTAAGTTGCCAACTATGTTGCATCCTGATAATGTTGATATAAATTCTACACAACACGCTGGGCCAGTTGCTTATGAGGAGCTAAAACTTGCATTGGACGCTGTACTTAGAAAACAAGATGAGCTGCTCCAGGAGGATTGCAGTGATAAACTGCCTCCATTTGATCGTGAAGGAATTATCCATGGGTTCTTTAAGCGAAATGAAATAGTGATGGAAGGAGTCTCAGAGCAATGTAAAGCAAACGGTTGTTTTCTACCTTGGATGTCAGAAGTGCTGATCAACTCATTTGTTACCTTTCAGGAAGTTCCATACATACCAAGAAGTCAAAAAATGGTGCTGTGGCTGTTCGGCGGAACTGTAAAGATGTCACAGAGAAAGGCCAAGTTTTTGACTATCAGGTTTTAGCGAAATGAGACTCTCACTGCATTTGGTCAGCAATCTATAGTGGAGGCTCATGTGTTAATTGGGGCTATAATTCTATCTAAATCTAATGTGTGTATTGCGATGACTTCTGCTATGGAGCCATACCATGAGCTATATAATGTTATGACCCCAATGTTGGATGAAGATGTACCTTTGGTTAAATTTGTTCAGTTTTTGTTGTATATCAGCCAACTTCCCACCACCTAATATAGAGAGGAATCCTTCTACTCCCACCGCTGAATCATCTTGTTTGGGAAACTTTGTCTGTCCAGTTCAGATTCCACCAAGTTACCTGCAGCAGTTAAACGTCCACCCCATACCTGTTTATTGTCACCAGACCAACTATCGCTCTACCCCTGTTTCCACTTATCGCGTCCAGCAAACTCTCAACGCAGCTTGTTTTGCATTAATCAGGGACGTGGGCCCTATGGGTCAGCTGTTTCAAATGCAGTCGACAGGGACACATGGCCTGATGGTGCCCCAATCAACAGATCTCTTGCGTACAGTCAGAACAGTACTGCTAGGGAAAAGTCAGACCAGAGTAGATATGGGACTCTCTACCTCGTGCTATATTAAACCCAAAAGTCCAACGTGAACCCACCTTAGAATATTCAGTGGAAGCTCTCTTGCCCAATGAGTCAGTATTATATCAGCAGCAGGTTGGTAGTGAATATTTTCACACGAGAGCAGTTTGTGGCTATGGTGGGAGAGGGGTCTCAGTTGCAGGGTGATTCATATGATTGCCAGATGTTTGACCAAGTTTCACCTGAAAAGTTAGATCCCTCCTCTGATGCACCTTTCTTGCAAGCGGTAAGCGTCACTCTTCCAGTCAACACTATTATCAAATAACACCCCAGAATTGGTGAAGGGATTGTGGGTTTTCTTGAAAACAGAGACGCCATATATTCCATGTCATAAACAGTCAAGATGCATCTTACTCCAAATGTACTTACTGTGACCAAGTTGTAGGTAAAACCCGAGTCTGTGCCATCATAGATAGAGGTGCCCCCATCAATATAGTCTCCATAGAGTTGGTGGCCAAATTATCATTAAAACAGGACGTGGACCACTAGGTGGTATACGGAGCTGCTGGAGCGTATAACACAATCTCTGAGGGAGCATATAGTGCACTTCTGTTGCAGTTTGGTTCTATTGTCATGGTAGCCCCAGCTATAGTGTTAAGCTGAATAGCAATTATGATCTGCTAATTGGAACTGCCTTCTTGCGACACTATGGGGCTGTTATTGATATGATGGACAATACTTTTTGAAATATTAGGTCAGTGAATCCCAATTCACTTCACCTCTAGTGGAGTGCCAAATGATCAAGTGCATATGGGGAATATCTATCTAGCTTATAGAGATGGAGATAATCTCTGTGCACTACCATCATTTAAAGGGAAAAACCCGGGACTTCCCACAACAAATTTATGCATATCAAGGGCTGCCTCTCAGAGCTGCTGGACTTATATCTATTCCATCCGGGCATCAAGTTATAGTATACACTGAATTGGTGATAGAAGTTCCAGATGGACTTTATGGGGAGGTTATTGGGCCATATCACCAGTCGCGGTTTGATCCTCATGTAGCCCCAGGCATTATATTACCTGGGCAGGAGGAGATCAAAGTCTTACTTGCAAACCTACAAAGGTACCACTGCAAATCTGCTGCCACCAAATAGTGACATATTTGCACTTAATCCCCATTGAGGAGGTTGTTTTTGATCCATTGTTTGGGTCGCTGGAAGAATTTTTCTACCTTTTGAACCAAAGCTCAACATAATGGCTATTGTACCACGTGATGAATTAATGGGGTTGTCAGTACCACAGAAAGATAGGTCAATCACTTTATTTCAAAAATATAAAAAGATTTTTGCATCAAAGACCATGATTTAGGATGCGCGCAGGGGGTAGTTCATAGGGTGGACACTGGAGATCATCCTCCCATCTGGTCAAGGTCAATCCGCTGACCAAGAATGGTGGAAGAAGTAGTAACTGAGGAGATGGACAAGCTATTAGAGCAAGGGATGCTTAGGCCATCAAAGAGTCCATAAACTTCTCCCATTTTATTGTAAAAAAAGGATGGAACTAACCATGTAGTAATTGACTACTGAAAGCTCAACGGCATCACCTAAAAGGACTCATATCCCTTTTCGCGTGTGGGAAACCAGCTTACTATTGTTCGCTGATGCGTTCTGCTAGCTGGTTTCCACAAATAATTTTTAATAAAATAGGTTTAAATAAAAAGTGCTGATACAAATAGGATTTTTTATGATTTTATTACCTGCGCAATAAAGGGGACAACAATAACCCTCAACCTCCAGCTAACTAGTATTTTAAGTAGTTTTGAGGGTCAAGGGGGAAAATTTGGGAATATGTTCAGAATAATGTACATGAGGCCGAATTAGGAAATATGCAGGAATAACGTACCATAGCTGGGTAACTTGCTTCAGGGCAGTGGAACAAGAGAATAGTAATTCTGATTGGCTCAAAGGTAACCATGAGGTAACGTTTTTATAAATTTAAGCCAATCACCATCTGAGAAATTTGTTGCACCTTGGGGGACCCACATCAAGCCTATAAAAAAGGGGGGTCCCCATGCAGGTGCGTTGATGGACTTCTTTGGGGTTGGGGGAGTGCCTTCCAATAATTGCCCTGAGGTCCGTGGTGAGGTTGGAGTAATCTGACCAGCCAATTTTAAAACTAGTGCCTGTACAGGTTTTGAACTGGTGTTTCCCCAATTAATGGGGTTCCACTGAGAATTGGCCAGGGACTTTTGGCTGATTTCATCGACTTACACATTTTTACTTTATCAAATAAACTCTTAATAACATCAGAATATTACAAATGGCTGACATTTCCTTTTTTGCGGAACTCAACCTACAGCATTCTTATTTTTAGTCTGCAAAGGTAAATGTCCGACACTGTGGATTGACAACGCCTTGGATTGGATAGGGGGAGCTCATTATCTTATAACAATGGAACTGATCTCAGGCTACTGAAAAATTGAGTTGCCAGTGGAGGAACAGAAAAATATGCCATAATAATGTCCAAAGTTCTTTTTCAACCAATCTGGATGTCGCAAGGGCTGTGTAACACTCAGCTAAATTTCAACGGCTGATGGATACTATTCTTGGGGACCTAAAGCTGTCATGCATCCATGTATACCTCAACAACAATTTGTTTTCTCCAAAACCTTCTCGGAACACCTCAATCATTTAGAAGCTGTATTCCGCTGGCTTGCTTAGACCAACATAAAGATCAAACCTCGGAAATGCCACTTCTTAAAGGAACAGCTGGAGTACCTGGGGTTTGTAGTTGACGCCACAGGGTTGTGACTTCAACCAGCCAAGGTGGAAGCTATCCGTTAAGTGACTCCACCCAACAGCAAGCGGGATATACAGGTATTTTTGGGAATGGTTGGCTATTACCGGTGCTCCATCCCTAACTTCAGCTGTATTGGGGTCCCGCTATTCAAGTTGTTAAAAAAGGACACTACGTTTAAATGGACTGAGCGTCAGCAATGTACTTTTGATACGCTTTGAGTGGCGTTAACCAGTTCACCAGAGTTACGGTATCCCAATTTTGAAAAAAGAGTTCATTGTTCAGATGGATGTGTTCCTTTCTGCTGTGGGGAAGTCCTATCCCAAAAAGATGAGGAAGGAGATGAGCACCTCGTAGCATATTGCAGTCATAGCTTGACCAGCCATTAGTGCAATTAACTGTGACTGAGTGGGAGTGCTTAGTGGTGATCTACGCCTATAAGTAATTTTAGGTGTATTTGCATGGAGTAAAATTTAAAGTTATAAATGATCATGCCTCGCTATGCTGGTTACAATACCTTAAAGAAACCAGAAGAGTATCTGGCCTGACGAGCTCTCAAATTACAGGCTTACAATTTCGAAATTCTTCATCAACCCGGAGCAAAACACCAGAATGCCGTTTGTTTATTGATACTACCCACGATTGCAATTGTCACAGATCTGAGTGATATCATGTTTGATAAGATGCTTAGTGGCAAGCATGATGATGAATCGCCCCCATTTTTCATGATAATGATGGAATAAGGGCCAATACATTCCTAACTAATGGGGAATTGTATAAGCGGATAGGGGACACCGCCAGGAGTATCCCAAAACCTTCTGCCCGCCCAACTATTATCATGAGCTCAAACCGAGCAGTGGAACATGGTGGAGTATGTAAGACCATGGAATTATTGCAGCCTCAGTATTACTGGGTAAGCATGAACTTCGATGTACTTAATAATATCTTTTCCTATCACCAGTGCCTTGTGGAAAAGCCATTCCACCCAAAGACTTCATCCTGGTTAGTAAAGCTGCACTTTGCCTGGCACACCGTTTCAATTGAAGTTGTGGGTCCCTTGCCAACAGGGGCAAACCAGTCCAAATACATCCTGGTAGAAATTGATCACTTGACCAGGTGGATTGAGGTGCAACCAATATGAGATTTGGGGGCACTAACAGTGGCCAAGTTTGTTATGGAGCGTATAATTCAAAGACACAGCTGTCCCCAGTTCATCCTTACTGACAATGGAATGAACTTCACTTCACACATTCTACCTAAGCTTAATGTGCTGATGGCTATCCATGGGATTCTAACAACTCTATATCACCCCAAGTCCAACGGAATGGTTGGATGGCAGATGGGACCCTGGTGAACATACTACGAAAGTTGGGAAATGATAGGTCCTCTGATTGGAGTACCCTCTCAACCGTGGTGTTTGCCTACAACATTATCTAACAACCTGCCACGGGGCAAAGCCCATTCAAATTGCTTTAGAATGACACCCCGCTCTGCTTTCCCTCCTATACGCCTATGTAGAGGAACCTGGAGAAATGGATCCACAATGCTATTTGACTGTCCTAACAAATACGCTGATTAAATTACAAACTTATGCATACTCATTCATCTCGCCTAAGAGAATCAAAAGCTAGGCTGCCATCAGGTACAGTGGAGTGGCCTAGCCCAGTTCAAAGATGGAGACATGGTCCTATTCCATGATCAAAATGGGTTCAGCCAGAAACACAAGCTGTCAGTATCTGGATAAGGCCATTTGAAGTCATTGAGAAGACAGGTATAGATGCATATACTATCAAGGACCCTGCTAGCAGTCGGATCATCAACTGAGTGCATGCGAAGTTCCTCCAGGCATGTTGGGAAGTTGATATGAATGGATGATACATTACCCATACCAAATGATCAGAGGGGAAATCGAGATGAGTCTCAAGATTTATGGAAAAAGGTATACAAATTATAATCGATCTAAATGATGACCATTTGGCGAATTGAGAGGATTTATGCTGAGATTCATTATGAAAGAGAGTTTTTCTAGAAAAGGAAAGATTAATTGAAGGTTACCAAGCTGAGTGTGCATCTGGCTTGGGGAACCGAGATATAAAGAGTCACATGGAGGATTTAAAGGGGATCTTTCTCATGTGGTTGAGTAACTGCAGATAAGTCTGCGTTTTATATTAATAAAGGTCAAAATAAGGGACGATAGCTTTATATATAAGTTTATCGAGTTTATTAGTAGATTCAGTGATCTTCATATCATCCAATTTGGTTGCTCAGTGCTAATACCCTATGTAAACCAACTCGGCAGAATCAAGCCTATATGCCAAGAACTTACAGTGGAGCTCACTACAGGGGGCCACTAGGCAACTGTAGTTTGCAACAATTATATACAATGATGAGTCCTCATTCGTTCTGACATAATTTGA
>JAKSZP010000972.1:0-17761 GCA_022478985.1 Massospora cicadina | reverse complement strand
CATGATATTGTAAAAAAGGATTCTGACCCCTAAATTTGGGCCCTTTTAATTTTTCCCGGGCTTTTTTTTTGGGATAAGTGACTTTTTCCCATTTCTTTTGCGGGGGAGATTGGAGCCTTGCTGTTTTGAGGATTTGAAAAATTTTAAGGTTTTATACCCCCTTTTAAAAAATTTTATTAGGAAGTTTTTATATCTGCCCCTGTCCCCTGGGAATTTGGTTGAAGCTGCTTTTGACCCCCAATTTTCCCTAAAATTTTAGATTTCGGGCCGAATTCAAAAAATTTCCAAATTTTAAAAAAAATTTCTTGATCTGGGCATTTTCTTCCCCCCTATTCAGGAGGCCCTTTTGTAAGGCCCTTAATTTTTTGTTGATTTTTTCCAGATCCTAAAATTTTCCCTCTTTAGTCATCAACTTTTACAATAACCCCAAAGGGATTTCTTTCCAAAAGTTGTGTTTGAAAGCTTCCGATTGAGAAAGGTAATCTGAAGGGTTTTTGTTTTTAAAGGGATCAAGTTTGTCCCCTTTTTTGAAAAAACTGGGGGGCCCAAAATTTTGGGGTTTTTTTTTGGGACCTTTGTTCAGAAGACCCTAAAGGGTTGTTTAATCTCCAGAGCCTCATTGGGCCCCATATTGTCAAAATTCCCTTTTGGATTTCAGAAAAACGGGAAATTTTGGTTGCCCAGGGCATTTCGGGAAGATTTTTCCCCCCCTTACGTTAGATTTCCGTGATTTCAGATTTTTTACTTATTCGCGGGGTATGTAATTGAGGTTTGCAAGACCCAGGAATTAATTATTTTTGATGTTTAGAGTTTGGGAATAGATGCTGGAGCGTTTGGAATATATTCCATCTTGAGTGCCTGATCCCAAGATGGGGAAAAGGGAAAGGAGGGATTGATTTATAAGACCCAAACTTAAAATTGATATAGGGTTTGCATATATTTAATGCTTGAGATGTAAAACAACCTGGTTGATCTGATGAGTCCCCCACTGTAAAATCAGGGTAGGAGGTAATTCCAAGATGGTGGCGATTAAAAAAATCTGGGTTTCCTTATTGCTGGTTTCCATCTTGTTGCATTTCTCATCTGGCTGATTCTGGGAATTGGCTGGGGAAACCATTTTGGAGAATATAACCCGTTTTGAGGGGCACCCGTTGTCAAATTTGAGGATTACTCACTTTGAATTATTATCCTGCACAGTAATCAGCAAAGTTCTGATGGTTGATCCCCAAAGTCCCGTAGGTTATGGATTAGACCGTCTGTTAACTCACTAGGCCTATTAAATTCACCTCGACTCTTCTGGCTGATTTTGGGCATAAATTTTTAATAGGGAACCTTTCCAAGGCAGGATTAAATACAAACTGAGGATTTGGTCCTTCCAGTTTGTCAACACTTCCAAGGTTAGGATTTGGATAAAAACCAGGAAAGATAAAATAAATAAGACTTTTATTGTAAGCTATTTATTAGAAAATGGTCATTAGGCCAGGCGCTGCATTTATACCTCTAGGGCATCTCCTGCCACATTCAGCACAAAATTTCAAATGTTTATTTTGCCACTCAGCTCAGCCTGTGACTGAAACCTTTTCTTAGGTTCACTGGTGGCAAAATACTCTCAAATTGGGAGGATTTCAGGTACAAAAATTGCGCATAAAAGCATGCAAAGTTTTCCCAAGATCTTCAGGATTTCATTTTCATCATACTGCTGACAAAACACAACTCTGTGAAATTTGGCCTCAATTGAAGAAAAAGATGCACCTCTAATTGGGACGTCAGCAGGCCTCTTCCTCGATAGCACTAATAATCCTTTCAGGCAGTCCACATAAGTGCTATCATGCCAATTATTTGTATTGACATACAAATTTCCCTCAGGTGGGAAATTAATTACGTTTTTTGTTCATCTGAAGTATACGGGATTTTCAGATGTTAACTTTGGATCATCCTCTAATTTATTTTGTATACAATTAAATTAAATTTGTTTTGATAATTGGGACCAATTGCCAAGATTTGATGCATCAGAATTGGCCATAATATGCAAGCATATTCAGGCTAAGCGCCTGATAAAATACTTGATTAAATTGTCATTGAGATAATTGGCCCAAATTGTATAATTGCAGAAGGTGTTAGCTCAAGCGTTGAAAGGATAATAGGCCTAATCTGATGGTTGTCAAATGTTTATTTTTGAGTCAACCACCAGAATCTGACAGGAAGTGCAAGCGAAGAGATAGTTGTGCAGGGAACAAATGACATCCTGCAAGTAATGACTATGGGCTTCTCAGAAACTGAAGCTGAAGGAGTGGTGAAACCTGGGAGAGGCTGGAAGCGTTGTGGACCAACTTTGAAGAAATTAGCCAGCAAAGTGAAGAGCATAAGTGGCAGTATCCCAATCCAGGATGTTATCAAGATCAGAAGGATTCAGTGCTAGGGACAAAGCCTTAGAGACTTGGGACTGGAGTTCAACGTAGGGAGCTCAAAATGAATACTGTTATCAATGGTGAGCTCGGTAGTCAGAACAGCAGGTTTGTAATATTGTCCAAGTCAGAAGAGGAACTCAGGAAGCAGGTCTGACATGGCAAGAAAAGAGCGATCAATAGCAAATGACACAATCTCTGGAGCATCAATGACAATGGTCAGTGCATCAGTTAAAGGAGCCGAATCCAGGAGAGTTTCAAAATCCAACTCTGGAATTGATGACAGCGGGAGAATCAGACATGAGTTGTTTGAAACAATTGCAAGCCTGGTTTCAGAAGGATTGGTTACTGTTTCCGGTAATTTGACAGAAGGACTAGCCGCTGGCACTAGACTAGGCGTATGAGTCCTGGAAGGACCATAGAAGAGGTTCCACCATGCATCCTGACTCATCTGCTGGAAGAGCCAGAGGTCTTGATCAGACAAACTATCTAGAAGCTGCTGGTATCACGACTTGGAATTTGACATATGAGCTGGATGAAAGGGGGGATGTCAGACTTATATAGAAGTCAACATTATGCACTCTTCAATCCATTAAGCTCCAATTTCGGAGAAATTAATCTCAAAATTACTAGGATAAGCTCTCCAAGAGAAGAATTAGGAATGACTTGAGCCAAGAGGTTATGAGAGACATAATGAGGGCAAACATAAATAAGTATTCTTAATTGCTGCAAAACAAACATTGATGGCAAGAGTATCCTGTCTAGAATGAGGAGTAAATCAGGAAATAAAGGACGCTGGACCAAGAATCCTGAATATGACAGTGAGTCATATACCCTGATGGGGGGAAACTGGATCCTGGGACTAATATCGTCACAAGTAAACTGATCAGCCTGGCATGACAGTAGATCATGGGGACTGCGCTCTGAGAAGGTGGTAGCTAGGAGGAAGAGGAAGAGCAACGCATGCCAAAGGTCGTCCTGAGCAGCGTTGAGTATTGATGATCATACTCCACTTATGCTAATGAAGTACTTGACCAAGTGTCCAAAGTGGTGTTCTCATGCCCCAGTACTTTTATCACTGTAAATCTAGGCAAGAGGGGGGATTTGTTGAGATTTTTGCCCATATTCTTAGCCTGCTAGATTACCAGGAATCAGTAGGGGGATAACTCCCTAAGGCAAAATGAATTGGAAATCAGTTGGCCCTAGTTTTGGAGTACTACGTTCAGGGGATTTTGGGATATTCACCTGGTTGTATCCATTGGATCAATCCAGATGAATACTTAAGATCTCATAGGGTGGAGTTGCCAATGAAATAGGGGCATATGATAGTGATTAACTATCAGGTGTACCAATTGGGATTGGTCAGGTTTCATCACCAACTGATTGGGAATGAATAGCAAGTTGCAAGGCAAGCGATGCCGCCTGCAACTAGTGAATTGATCAGTTGGTGCATGACCTGCCTTAATGGGTAATAAGTACCATTACCTAAGCAGGTTGCTAGCTAAATACGGTTGGTTTAATTGGATTGAGAGGAAAACGTTAGGGACACGTTTTCTGACTCTTTCCATTTGGGTCTTGAGGATGTCCAATGATGGAATCCTAGCCAGGATGGGGAAGACCATCACTGCTGAGACAATGTTGGGTGATTCAATGGCAACGGCTGCCATTTCATTGAAGAGGTGTCAATTGAGGGTTAGACAACTGAATCCCCACTATGAATTCCCTAGATTCACTTATAATAAAAACAGATAATTAGATCATATTACAGACACATAGTTCTAAATTGTTCATCTGGTATATAGTTTAAGTAGTAAACTATCATCAGCTTTTCATTGTGCTATTCTTAATTATATTGCTGTGTGCAAAGGGGAGGATACCCCAGTGGTAGAGTATGGACCCTCTACCGCTGCCTCCCTGAGTTTGATCCCAGTAGTTAACTTTGGGTAGGGGACAATTATGACTGTGTTGGCGTTGTGCACCAATGCCCCAAACTGAGATAGCAAATAGCAAAGGCGGTCCATGGAGTTCCTGGACTATCATACACCGCGCATGGAGGTTTTCCAGGTTTTATCCTCCTTTCCCATTTTCTTCACTTCCCCTCATTGGTGCGGTATCATCCCCAGGTCAGCCCACCTCGAATAAAATATATTGCTGTGTGCAATAATTGGGAGACTCTTAGTGAAAAGAGTAAAGATCTGAGTGGGGATCTATAGAAGAAGGAGACACAATTGGGGATTGCTGCCGACTGGGTATTGGACCAAAGAGACTGTCACCAGGGAATCTCGCCGAATATTGGGTTAGACAGAACGAGGGAATGAATCCCTATATCATGACATCTCAAGTATTAAATTGTGAATACTGGCTGAGCGTTGGGCTGAGATATAAGAATTCATACTTTACTATGGATAATAGTTGTCATACTATTGTCAACCAATAATCTAATATACCATACAACGCGGATGAAGTGCACAAGAAACCAAACCTGTGCAGTAAAAAGATTACTAGGGTTGTTTGCCAATAATAACCCAACAAGTAATTTTTACAACATTACCCCCCCTCCCACTAGGGAAAGACCTCTCACCAAAGAGGGGCCTCTCAGTGGGAGGCCGCCACAATGAGGGCTTCCTGGGGCGAGTTACCTCAAGCCCAAGGAAAATTATCTTAGAGAAATTCTAGGCCCCTCATGGGGAAAAGACAAACAGTGAGGCCGAATTAGGACTGGGGCGCCAGAATCAGCCCACCTGGCATGAAGAAGCACGCACAACGCTTGGCTGTGGTGCGCCCCCTCCCACACTACAGTTGGAAACAGTCTTCCCATACCAATTAGAATGGAACTTTCTTTAACTGAAGTGTGGGAGGGCTGCACAGTCCAGTGTAACTGGATGAATATCTCCTTTCCAGGTGGACTGTCCTTTGGTGAGGAAACCCTGCCGGGAAAGGTCTCCTCATTGTCAACCAAATCCCTGTTGAGGGGGAGGCCCACAAGTATTTTGCACCAATAATCGCTTTAGGTCCAGGGTTTGCAATCAATCACTGGCTCCCCTGGTGCTAGAGGCTTGACAACTGGGACCTAACATGACCACTGAGGTCAGCCAAACTAAAAATTGGTAGCATTCAGGACTCACATTTTGGTTTGGAATTATGTAATGGTCAAGAAACTCCCAGTTTCTAATCACTATCTTGCCTTCAGTTTGACATAAACCTTTGATGCCAAAATAATGTCCATTGTAAGGTTGGACTCTTGAAATAAGTGTTAGTGCCTCATGAAACTAACATATAAACCCATGAATCAGGGATACTCAGAGCAAGAAAAAAAGACAAAATAGTTAAGTGAGGTAGTGAGCTCTGGAATTAACCTCATTTTATACATTATCAATAAAAAACGCCACTCATGAGCAGACCCTAATAATTAGGCATAACAATCCACCATAAGACAAGGTAAGGGTGGCCTTAGAGTCACAGGCGTGACTAAGCTCAAGGTGAAAACTCCAGAGAAAGAATTCCAAAAAAAGTTCATAATTTAGCAGGCTTGACCTTTAAGGTTGCCCTTCCAGGGAGCCTCTCCTACACTATTTTTTTAACTCATGCAAGCCTAAAGAATGGCTTGGGCTAGGCACAGCCCAGCGCCAAAACTTGACCAAAACCCAACATCTTTATAAATGATTTGACTTGGGATTCAGAAAATCTGAACTCAAGTCAAAATGTAATGATCAAGAAAATCTCAATTGTTACAAACTTGAACATCAAAGTTAATTTATACCTCAGCCCACTCTATAACACTTGAGCCTCAATATAAAACGTTCAGCAAAAGCTGCCACATATTTATTCTTATTAAAGGAAGATTAAGAAACAACATTTTACGCATTGTCATCCATTCTTCTTTGCTAAACTCTTAAGTGAAGAGATCTTTAGAGTTATGGCAAGTCATACTGACTTCCTTTAATTTTTAAAATTAAAATTTTCTGACTGACAGAGTATAAGAAATTTATAAAAGTAGCCAACATAGCGGTCTCAGTGGCATCTCACCATGATAATTCAATAAATGCAATAAATATATGCACATTTCCATTTTTTCTAAACTTGGGCAAGTTTGTTGATACTAAAGAATGTGTCATTCTTTTTTCAGGGCCGTAAAGGCTGCAATGATTCCAACTAAACCTTAAGGCTATCTGAATGAGGTGTGAGAATATTATGACTTTTGGCTGCCTATGAGGCTGGGTCAGAAGTTTTCATATTTTTAGTAGAGGGTGCCAAGGGATCCAAAGTTGGAAAACTGGGTAGCAAAGGAATTTGGCCAACTAGGATAACCACAATCACAAAATAACCAAGATTATCAGTTTTTTGGAATGTATTTGGAACCATAGGATTTTATACTACACTGCCAGTATCAACTTGCATTTTAGGGTCAGATGCTGAAAAAGAAATATCCATAATTTCTCTATGCAATTGATTTAACATACTGATAAAGTGGTGGCTTTTATAAAGTGCTGATACACCTACTGTTCAAACTACTAATTGGAAGTCAATATGTGTGTTTTCACACTTATATTACACTCCTCAGGAGTGAACTAGTAGATATAAGGGAGTCAATATCTTGAACAAGGGTGTTAATTAACTCACTTCTAGAAGCTTAACAAACATGAGATAACAGAACTTTTGCAAAGTGTCCAAAGTGTTCACGTCATTCATTATTAAGAGAACAAATAAGTTGGACAGAATCATGCTGAGCTTTAGGGCTGAACACTTCAGCATTAACACAAGACACTACTCCAGCACAGCAATACACATCTGGCTGGATCATTATTAAACCATTGGTGTATAGGTTGGCTGGAAGTGCCCTCTGTAGTGAATAATAAGTGTTGAAATTAGCTTTTAGGCATCATATTTTGATGGGAACAGTTATTTACAATAGTAAAACTGAGTAAACTTATGAGAACGGTTGTTATTATAATCAAAAAATAAAGCCTAGTTATTACAACAGGGTTGTTAAATTATTTTAAGTCTTTTTAGGGAAAACACTATAGTCTTTAAGTACTAACAGTAGCCAAGGGCTTTCTGATATTCTTTGTGTTTCCTGTCAGTTGGCTTGTACTACTATCTGAAACCAGATCCCCTATACTGAGACTAATCAATTATTATATGCTTCATAACTTTATAATTCTATTAATGCTTCTGTTGGTAACTTAAATGCGCTCAGAAATATTAACTTATTTACCATAGATATTCTGGAAGCCAACGAAACTAAGGCCTTAGCCTCATGGATTTATACCATAGTGATGCTAACATAATAAGGCCAAGAGGCTGACAAACTCATAATAATGTTACTAAACCTAGTAGCAACATTTTTACGCTGTCGTAAGGCAAAAAGACTATATGATAAAAGCAATTAAATTACTAGGCTGCAGTCCCAAGTAAAATCACTATAAACTAGTGAGTCAATTTTTACTTTCTTCAGTGTCATTAGAAATCAATCATAATTTATATAACACTTCTATTCGATAATAGTTGATAAACTGATTAATATAACATCTCATCAGCGATTTATCCTGACAAAGGTTACCCAGTATGTTAATATAATAAGTTACCATTGTTGTACTGGCACAATTTATCAAACCTCCATTTAATTAATCAAATATACTAGATGTAAACAAATAATTGTGTCATATAATTGGTCAGAACATATTACAAGAGCTTAGTTAGTTTATTTTAATTTTAGCTTTGTGCTTTGTAACAATTAATTAAAAAACAAAATATAAATAGCATCCAAATTTAGCTGTTTGACTTCATAAATCATCTTCTGCACAACAGATTAATAACAAGGGGTGTGAAAGGTGAGTTAGTAGGGAATATCGCTACCAAATTTAAGGTTGTGGGTATGATTCCCGCCCTTTGCATATCAATTGGAGTGCCAGCTGAAGGAAGCTATTGGCAGTTAGTAGGTCTAAAAACGCGAAAACCTTACCCATGACGTAGCCAGAAAGATTACTGTCCAGATCTGGAGGTAGAAAAACTATCTTCAACTGAGTTAACCAAACTAAGTTTCCCATTGTTCTTTTCTTTCTTTCTTTCTTTCTTTCTTACTTTCAGTATTGTTTATCCCCTGGCTGGCTTGCCTCAAATAAGCAAACAATGAATTAATATCATATAGTTTGAGATATGTGTCTTGGGGAAAAAAACCTACTAAATCATAACATTAAGTGATAGGATGCACATACATGCATTGGAAACTGCATGTTAATCATTACAACTGGTAACTTTCTGCTGACTAAATTAGACATTTACCATCATAGCGGAAATGTAAGATAAATCATTTAGATAAAGCTTTAACAACAATGCCATTATGGTGGGTAAAGGTAACTTTTTAGTACAGAAGTTATTTTTATTATTCTGCACTCATATGCTAAAAATTGAAGTGCATAAGAGCTAAACATTTTTAACTACTTGGATTAATAAATATAAAATGTTTAGTAATTATCTTACTAAAATGGTACCAGGTCTTTAAATTATATCCAATCTTAGCATGAACTTAGTTAATTAACATATAGATTTAAGATAGACATTAGTTAGATTAGTTAAATATAGCTTAGTAGCTTCTTTGAAGGCATAGATAGGGTTATATGAGCCATTATAGCTGTGAGCTAAAGCTTTATTTGTCATTAACTTTTGCAGTAAACTTGCCATATAATGTTAAGGAACACTTGATGGTTTATGGAAACAGGAAAGTTACCATTTTAAATGTATGATAGAAAAGTGCTTTGTATACTTTAGATAAAAAATATCTGTAACTAAGCAACTATTTTTCCAATGTCTCATTGTGTCAGGATAAATTGATTATATCAGACCATGTATGTTAAGATAAGATTCTGCAATGCATTTGTAATCAAATTTTAAAATTGAATAATTAATAATGTATTGGGACACACTAGTACTAAAAAGACTATTTAGAAATGTATGTACCATTTAGATAGTAGCAAAGGATGTTAAGCATTGACTAGCTTTATCAGAATAATACCACTTGAGCTACCTTTAGAAATTGAGAAAATATATATTTTATAGATAAATACATTGTCACTGTAGACCATAAGCTATCTAGTATGCCTTGTTGTAGATACTAAGATCATGGTTTTTTATATAGAGATTAACAATAGATTACTACATTTTATAATAATTGAGATCTAAATATTTAATATAAGTAATTTTTAAAATCTTATATCTAAAGTATTAGCATCAAGATATCCATGCTTCACTAAAATGTTTAGAGTTTACCAGATGAGTTGAATCGTTAGTTTAGATTCTATATAGTGGTGTTACCTGGCGTTGCTCAAAGTTTAATAAATAAGTGATTTTAAATGATTAAATTATATTTACATTATAGATAAATGTGGTATTACCTAGCATTGATCAGATATAATAATCAAACAACTCAAGTTTATCATTTTAGATTCATATTATGGACAAACCACTAACCTGCTTAGCTAAAACCATTGACCATACCAAATCAACCAATCACCAACTTCTTGGTAAAACATAGATAACTTATCAAACAACCAAAAACCACCAACAAATTACCAAAACTAATTTACTTTTTTACAAACCATTTACTTGCTTACTAGAACCATCAAGCTTATTAATCACCCTAAAACTTATAACCACTTGTCAAAACCATTAAAAAACTATCAAAACAACCAAATATCAAACTTCTCAGCTGTAACAATAAACCAATTCCCAAAAAACATAAAATTTTCATTTCTTACATATAAACTTTTTATTATTACTTCATTTTTATAAAAAATAATTCAGAAACCTTTACAGGCGTGCACCTAATAAGTCACCAAAGTTTATTACAATTGGATAAATATAGGAACTCATCTAAGACAAACAAAGAAACACTGATCTTTATATTTATAGACATATGGATAATATTTATATATGAATAAAAAAAGATAAGGTGGTACCTAGGTTTTTTAGTCTACAACATATTCTGAGTATATCCCAATCATACAAGTTATAAAGGAAATATGGACTAGACCAAAAAATAACAAGATAAATTCCATTTTAAATAATAAAAGGAATTTTATATGATGTGGGCTGACCTTAGGATAAAAATACTTTTTTAGCATTATGTGCCAACCTGAAAAGGATTCACTGATCACTTATAATAAATACTTCTTTGATTAGAATTATCAGAAATAAAAGGAAGATAAAACCCAGAAAACCTCTAAGTGCAACATCCTTATAGGCTAGGAACTCCAGGGACTGTATTGCTATTTGTTATCTCAGTTCAGGGCACTGGTGAATATACCCCAATATGGGAATTGTCATCTCCTACCCAAGTCACTACCAAGAACAAACTGAGGAGGCAATGTCACTGGAAACACACTGCCATTAAAACACCATCTCCTCTTACTTACAATTTTAGTGTTAAGATGTAAAAATTATATCTTCATTTTCATTAATGTACCATAAAGACTTTATGCTTCAAGTCTTTATATATATTTAGATTTTTTTTCAGATATATATCTATAAAAATCATATATTAACATTATACTACAGTAGTTTTTGCAGATTACATTCACTATAAGTTAGGACTCTATGCTATGCATAAAAATTATGAACTTTCCATAAAACCTTAAGATATTCTAATTAAAATTAAATTTACCGTATATAATCTAACTCAGAATAAAACAGGTTTCAGAAAAAAGTTGGAATAGTAAAGGATATCCAGTTCCTATTTGTTAGACAATAAGTGATCTAAACATGCTTGTGACTAATACACACAGGCTCATTTTAGTGGGACAATAAAGTAGCAAAAGGAATCTAATAAGGAACTATCAATATCTTAATGTGATAATATGGATCTAAGGAAGAGATGCACAACATTATGGCATGAGTACTATAAGATTTCATTCTAAGTTTAATTATAAGTTAGCCCTTGATAGATGATATGACTATATTAGAGTTGTGTACTAATAGCTATAGTATGATAGTGAAAAACAATCTGATCTTTAAATTTACTCCATGAAGCCAGATAATGAGGAGGTTTAACTAAAATATATATCCTCCATTTTAAAAAGCTTTCCCTCTTTATTCTTTTTTATAAATCATGTGTTACCCCAAGTACTAAAACATTAGTATAGTAAGTCTGTATAAATTCAACCCACTTTATTCAGATCTGATTTACCTTTTATGAAGTATGTCCATGTGAGATGAGTTTCTATAACTCTCTGGTTCTCATAAAGGTTATGGGGAAAACTACCCAGATCATAAGGGAACTTACTACTAAACTTATTAGACCTAATGCATTTCAGAAAGTTTGCCACGCATATAGGACCAAGTTATTTTATGTATTTATCTGTAAAAAACGCAAGGTAGACTTAGACTTTGATAACTTGGTTAGAATCCAAAAAGGAGCTCATGACTAACTTATAGTCATGGTATAAACTTTCTGAACTTCAATAAAAGGCTGGACAGACTCCACTAATGGCAGAATTGGATCTGCAAAGAATTTAAAGAGTATAAATTGTCCTAGGTTGTTTAATATCTCCTCAAAGTTTCAATGCTATGATGTTATAGAAAAGAATCATATAATCTAGTAAGTTTAATATGTATAAATTCAACCAACAAAAAATTGGTCCAACATAAACCAATATAAGGAATTAGGTGAAACAGGTTATGATTTTCCATGACAATACTAAGCCAAAATAAGACAATAAAATAAGACTTCCATCAATGGTAGTATCATAGCTTGAGTATCACCAAACTAAAGTTTTAGACTGAATCTCTTTTCTGATTTAGTAATTATGTTTTAGATACAATTTTTTTATTTACGTTGGAAAATCAAACGTAATGACCTATTATTGTTGAACTCATGACTTGTCACTTTCAAAGTTGTTGAGAGAACACTGTTAGCTGTATCATACAAAATCTCTAATACCAACCTGCTCATGTTTGGCCTTTTCCCAGCGTTGGTCTAAGGTGTTCATAAGATCATGGAGGAAAACCAACTTGATACTTTGAAATTAGAAAACTCTCTCTTGTTTTGTGGTTTTAACCGCAATTATGTCATAAGACTTAGCATTATCCTCCATCTTTGAGGCACCACCCCTCCTCCAGGGCGTCAGCAAGAAATAAGCTTTTGTGGGATGGAGGTAATAACTGGAAGTGATTGCAAGTATAGACTTTGAATTAGCAAATTTGGAAAGAACCTTTGGAAGGCATCAAGTCTTGAGCATGGGCACAGTTGTGGAATGGAAACAACTGTTTTCCTGGAATCAAAACCTTTCCAAAAATCAAGTACTCCAGACATCTATTCACTCTATATAAGTCCACAATCTTTTTACTTCACAATAAGGTGTTCTCTCAAAAATATATCCTTGGGATCTTATGAGGGGGACCCTCAAACAACATAACTTATTCTTACGTAACATCACATGATCAGAACCTATTTTAGAAGATCCAAATGGTAGGAGGCATGTCCCACCTTTTTAATTTGTTAGGGCCCTATCCTCTTTAGTCCCATTCTTGCATTGATGCTTTATTGGGATGTTCTTAGCATCAAAAATCACTAGAATTCCCTCCTTATACTATGGCCCTACCCATCAATCTCCATCTTTTTTCTCCTTGTAGGTCTTCATAACTGTATCCAAATTGGTGTTGACATCCTGCTATACTTTTCTGATGAACTTGGCAAAGACCACTACAGCTTCCACCTAGGGCCCATAATTAGTTTAAAGTTAAATGAGAGTTTAAACATAGTTGGAAAAGAAGAGAGAACACTTGATAGAAGAATTCTGGGCGTTGTTATAACTAAATTGCGCTAAGGGAAGGTGTGAGCTCAATCTGATCAATCAGATGTAGTTTATCACTAAAAGTGTTCTAATAATTGTTCACTCGTTCTGTCTGGCCGTCTTAAGGTGATTGGAAGGAAGTAGAATGAAAAGAGAGAATGTGTGGATCCTTTAAAAGTTTCTTCTCAAAGATAAGGATGTGTACTGGGATATAAGTCAAAGATGATCTCCTTTAGTATGTCATGGCTTAAAAAATGGGCTAGACAACTAGTTTAGCCATTTGAGATGCATTTTACTATGGTATGGCATGTGATGAAGTGGGATGTTGTGGAAATTACCACAAGTATAGTGATAACAATTCCTCCCCCTCTGAAAGTTATTTCCACTACTATACAACCACCATTAGATTTATAGATTTAAGTTCATAACACGGATAAGGGAGATGAACCCCCTTTTATATATGGCGGAGGCCTAAAAATTTACCAATCAGTCAAAATGACGTCACACGAGATAATTTGCTACCTGGCAACTGAAGAGAGAACCAAATGAAGATGATGACACCATACCAACGACTATGAATCATAACTCACATTTATAACTTCAAAGGCAAAATAACTTACATCCAAATAATGATGGAGTAATTCTATATGAAACGACCAATCATAGAGGAATGACCAAAAACTCAGCTAAACCAAGTTACCCCTAATGGAAGTGATCAAATTTCTGTTTGAATATCACCCAAAAAGGCAATCAAGAAGTATCAAAAAACAGTCAAAGCCTGAAGCAAGGCGTAACAGAGCAGTGCTACTGTCCAAATCTTGACCTTATCAGCATATTACCAAATTTAGTAAAGAAATAATCAAAAGCGTCATTAAAGCCTCAAATCTAGAATCAGGGATTGAACAAGGGGTAACCAAAGATCTTGGGCATGGATATCCACCACACGATGGAGCTCATGGATACAGGCATTGAGTCAAATGGATGCTGCCACTAAGGTTGAGAACAAGGAGAGTTAAATAAGGGATTCATGAAGTGCCTACAATATTGGCATTAATTTCCATTTTATATATAGTTTATATTCATTCTATATCTTGAGTAAGCTAGAAATTTAAATTACTTCAAATTTACTATAATATAGGAGACTTTTACAATAGAGTCTCAAGTTTTATTCTTTATTTACACTTATATTTGGCAAAAGAAGAGATCTCCAGTAATCAGTCTATAATAAGGAACAAGACTCATGAGGAAGATACCTTGGTTGCTGATAATATCAGGCGAGAGGATAGTTAAAAGATTTGTTGTGTTTTGTGCCAGAGGCCAATGTACAAAAATTTTAGTATAAAAGTGTCAATGAGATTATTGCAAAAAGGGCTATGAGAAGTTCTTACCACAATTGATGCTACAGCGGATAGCATAAAAAACGCTACTCAGTGAAGATTATTAAGCACTCAGGAGGTCGTCTAGTGTCTAATCTGTGTTCAACAGAACCCTGCGACAGCTACTTGTTCATCTAAGTTAAGCAAGAAAATTCTGACATGCTGACTATGGTGCTCACTACAGGGGTGACACCAAGATACTAGAATGAAGAGCATGTCATCCTCAAGAACTGATTGACATTGAAGATATGGAGGCCTATTATTACAGCTAGTGACATAATTCCTGGAAATAACCGCCCTTCTAAAGCAAAGTCCAACAAGCCCCTGAGGCAGAAACCAGAACCCCTAAGGTCACCAATGTCCTATCTAAAGTCATTGATATAAAATGGGTTTTGGCTTTGCCAGCCAGGGCTGAGGAAAATGGCTTATTTGAGGCAAGAGCCCAGGTGGTAATCGAACTTAACGCCCAAAAATCACGAGATATGAGGTTACAAAATCTGGCTAAATGTGAAATATTTGATATTTTTGAAAAACGACGAATTTGTAGCTCATATCAGATTCCAATAACCACTGGAATCTTTGTGAAGAAATTCCCTATAAAATAAGTCCCAAGATGAGAAAGGCTTTTCTTTTCTCAGATATTTGATCATTTCAATAAAGTCTAGAAATTTTGTGCTAGTTTCCAGCATAATTTTTGTTTCCTTCAACAAAAAATATACCTCTCTGAAAATCTGTGACGGCTGGAGTTTATTTTCCACTCTGGTTTGCACCCTCTGCTGTACGTGTGACCTCCACCTACTCTACCACCTATTCCCCCCAGCTTCACCTCCTCATATTTCTCTGGACTTAGCCTTGGATTTTACGCCACCCTTCCCAGCTCCCAAGGCATCCTATCCCTAATGGTTGTGGCCAGTTTGGTGCGCGTTTTGCTCCAGGAATTTATATGGAAACACAATACTAACCGTTTAGGACGTCTCTTCGTTTTGGGTCACTTGGCCTTGTTGTAATATCTTTGGCCGTGTCTTTCCCTCCAGCGACCTCCTGTGCTCCAGTTTCCCTGACATTATCTGAGAAAAGCCTGGAATTTTTTGTGAGTTTCAATTACTGTTGGGTGGCTAGTGTTAGCCCATTCCTTTCAGAGTTGTCACCCGTTGTTGCATTCCACTGTGCTGGTAATTTTGTATCCCTTCTGAACTTGGTTGTTACCTTCCTCAAAGGGTGTGCTGAGGGTGTTGCGCAGCTCCCCTCACTCAAGACGCTCATAAAGTGTGCAGTACCTGCCACCTACCGGTCTCACTCTCCACTTTTCACGTGATTCCAAATTTAAAAATGAAATCTTCAACACGTTGTCCAGCCTTAGGGCCCGCCAGAAATCTCAAGGCAAGGACTTTGCCAACGCCCTCCTCCTCCAGATGCTGTTACATGAGATTTTAGAGGGAGCTCACCAATGGTTACTTTTCATGGGTGAGAATAATAGATCCCTCCTGGAATCTCTCCCAGAGTTGCCTTTATCAAGCCCTGCGAGTATCCCCCTGCTACCTTTGAGGACTATAACTCCTTTGTACACTTGTCCCAAGTAGACCTCACTACAGCTCAATACTTGCACCTGTTTCAATAGCAAGCATCAAGGTTAAATTTTTGAACAGTTGAAAATAGCCCTTCTCTGCAAGTCCCTAGATAATACTGGTGCTTCCCTTGGCATATGGGATAATCCACTCCCTCCTTATCTGGGACATGCTCCATCCTTGCATCCCTGTTGTCTATCAGCCTCTGTGCCACCAAGCCTAATTGTACCGCTGGACTTCAGATCATAGAACTTGATGAATCCATCACTGTGGGGCACCAGCATGTTTTTGATCCAGTGTTGACATATCCATCTGAGACACTGGCCGTTATGGACACTTCCAACCTGATTCTAGAAGGCCCTACTTCCATACTCTCCCAGTACCGCTTGGAACCAGCAGTGAGCTTACTGGAAGGTGAGACTGAAACCTCTATCATAGGTGGGGGTCCCCCCACTACTGGCCCTGCACCACCGCTCTCCACGGAGTACCCCTCACTTTTGTCCTCAAAGGTAGAGGGAGTTAGTAAGTCTAACCCATTTGATTCAGAGCATACACTTCCTCCAGGGTATGGACCTGCCATTGCTGTTTTGGAACCGATGCCTTCTGTCCAGCCTGTAATCCCAGTTGGCCCAGTTGAACAACTCTTTCCTAACACTCCAAACTCACCTCTTTTGGCGGACTCCATCCAAAAACTAGTATAGATCCATGAGAGGAGGAATGAAGAAGAGATAGCCGTGGCTGACCCCACCAAAATCTTGGCTGTCCTAACTGGTGTAGTCTCATGTGATAAAGACCTTCCTCCAGCTAAACATAGAGCATCAAGCTACTCCACACCATTTAAGTCCCGTGGACAGCTTTATGGCAATGTGAAGTCATATGAGGAATAGTTTTAGGGGATACTCCTCATTATACGCCGCCCTCTGGGCTTGGAGCCATCCTGTCTTCCCTTGGCTCTTGTCACGGATTCAGTTAAGGAGAACTAGACTGGGTTCCCATCAGGGTGCGCGAGCACCCAGTGGAGGGCCCAGAATATCAGAGGCATAGCAGTCCAAGTGACTAAGAGAAGTGGGGATCTATGGGTCACATGAGGAAAGCAAACATTCAATAACGTACCAAAGGCCCCTAAGGCAAACCAGATGGTTGCATTGGGGGCAACCACGAGTCTTATGGGGGCAACCCCCAGAGGCGATAGAGGCAGGTAGGATGATGACTCCTCCAGGGAGCGCGTTTGCTGGCCTTCAGAACCTGAGGGAGAGGCTTGCACACCCATGGAAGGCGGTACAGGGACCGCCACGTTGTTGGAAATGTGGGTGGAAGTGGGGGAAACCCCACAGGAGGGGCTGGAACTGAGCTTCCAAAACGGGGACCCTCAGAGTCCTGCTGGTAAGCTGGACCTGCAGTGGCAGGGGCAGCGAATGGAACCAAACCCACACGTGGTGGGCCAGGGACACCTTGAGATTGCTCTCACTGGGGAGCAAACTTGGTGGACTCAACTTCCAAATAAACGTAATGGTCTTCATTTAATGGAAATGAAGGAACGAATGGAACAGTGGGCTCGCCTTTGGGGGTGGGCCAGATTATTGCATCGCTGATCCACTGCCACGTGGAGGGATCAAGCAACCAGCTAA
>JAKSZP010000971.1:0-17820 GCA_022478985.1 Massospora cicadina | reverse complement strand
CAGGCCCCAAGGTAAGCTCCCCAGCAGGTAATACGGCCAAGGCGTAGAGGTCCCACATTGTGGATGGTATGGCGGAGGTGCAGGAGCAGCAGGAGCAGGCGCCCTCAGTGTAGATGCTGAGGACTAATTGTTAGACATCATTGGTGTGTTCAAACTGAAGTTGATATTGGCTCCCATCTAGGGAGGGCAGCGAGAATTGGAAGGCGGCGTGGAACTCTAGCCTTTCTGGCTGCGAGGGCGGCGTTGTGTACCATGAAGTACTAACCCATCAAGTAACGCTCCTCAATTGACCAGTCATTTGGTCATCAGGGCTGCTGTGGGTTTCCATTTCTTGTGATCAACGCTTTCACTTAGGTCAGCTCAAAACCCCTGTAGTGAGCACCACTTTTGTTGGCGCTACAGTTCCTTGGACTGGCACTGGGGTTCGCGGTGGCTTGAAGCTGGAAAATTGAAAACGAGCACTGAAGAGGAAACGAGAAAATATGGGTTAGTTTACCAAATACTTTATTAAATTAAAATGCTTCAATAGTTATAGGGTGCGTCGGGACTCAGTGCCTTTGGGTTCTTTGGAGCCTCATCCGATCAGGATCTTTACTGCTCTTCTGGAATGGCCTCCTTCAAGGGCGTCCTAAATGGATAGCGTCGCTCACCTGACTGAGAAGGTGGAAAGGCTGCTCCACGTGACTCAGGATTAGGTGAGGATGATCCTGAAAGAGTTTTTTCTTGGTTGGGTTCAATAACTTATTTAGCATGGCCAGATTCAGAAGACAGGAATTTGATACCTTTTTTATCTCAAATCTCAACAGAGGGCTCATCATTGTATCCTAGCATCAAAGAACTACAGTTGACCAGTGGCCCCCTGTAGTGAGCACCACTGTTAATTCTTGGCATATAGGCTTGATTCTGCCGAGTCAGTTTGCACAGGGTATAAGCCACTGAGCAACCAAATTGGATGATATGAAAATTGCTGACTTTCTAATAAAACTTGATAAACGATATATGGAGCTATCACCCCTTATTTTGACCTTTATTTAATATAAATCGCAGACTTATCTACAACCACTTAATCACCGGAAAAGACCTCTTCTTCAATCCTCCATGTGACTCTTTATATCTCAGTTCCCCCAAGCTGGATGCATCCTTGGCTTGGTAGTCTTCTATTCATCTTTCCATTTCTAGAAGTTCTCATTTATATCGAATCTCAATGTAATTCCCCTCAATCCACCAAATGGTTGTCATTTTGATCAATTATAATTTGTATACCCTTTTTCATAAATCCCAAGACTTGTCTCAATTTTCCCTCCAATCTGCCAGTATGGGTAGCGTATCATCCAGTCATATCAACTTACTGACATGGGGTATAAGAGGTTTTTGATTGCTTGGAAACAATCCATCAAAGCATACTTGCCTAGTTGATAATCCACTAATTTTAATACCTTTTAGGGTGGGAATACCTTGAGACGCCCCTCCCCTAACTATACCACCTGAAAAGTAACTAAGCTCAAGGTAGTCAGCTAGATACTGGTCAATAAAATATACAGAGGCTCTAGTATCCACTAAAATAGCAGTGCTGATTTTACCTGAAGGGGATGAAAGGGTAGCAGTTAACAAAAAATATTCCAAATAATTTTATTTATAGCAGACAATGCCAACACTTCACCAAAAAAACTTCTTCAGGCGCTAACATACCTCCAGGGTACATTTCTGCATCATAGAATATAGAGGGATAGTTGGCCACTCTTAAGGGTGGTTAGCTTAGAAGGTTAATTCCTGCTTCCACTCTAGTGCAGGTTTTGTTTAACACATGTTTGTAACTTTTACTGGCTATAAAAAATCTCAGCATGGTATATTTGTCCCAAGGTTGACCCCTCTCAATTACTTTTTTAATTGGCCACTCTTACTACTGAGGTCACATTTCCCACCATATCTTCAGCAACTGCATAAACATTTTTTTAATTAAGAAGTAACTCCTTTTCCACCTCCTGTGTTCTGCGGATCGTGGTTGTGGTCAAGCATGAGTTATCTGGAGTGATTTAATACACTATAATGGAGTCCATATCTGAGTCATAAGAGAAGTGATATGGCTTAGTTGTATATATGAAAACGGCATTATAAAACGCGTTTTGGGACAAAAATGACACCATACCCATTTTGAAGGCGAATTGTGCACCGTTATCCAGGGCCATCACCACCAGGCCCATCAATGATGATCCTGTATACACCACTTAAACTTGGTGCTAACAAAAACCAATTTTTGTATCAATTTTGTGAGTTTTGGTGGAAAGTTGGGGAATCATGACTCTCAGATTGTGAAGCATCAAAATCCATTGTATATAAGCAAGAAGGGCGGTTACTTTCCAGTCAAAGTTAGCAAGAATAATGCCAAGATGCTCCAACCTTTGAAAAAAAAGAAAACAGCGTTGAGCCCCACTTCACCGTGATCAACAGCTGGTGCACTCCATTTGCACTTTGTGAAGGTCCCACACAAAAAAGTTCATGCTCATAAATTAAACTGGTTGGTTGACTAATGTAAGGTGTGTGTCTATAACTCTCCTGTTCCCAGCAGGGTGGTTCACGGTGCACAGACCCAACACCAGGGAACTAGTTGCCAGTAATAAAGTCAGTAGAGCCCTGAAGAGAGTGCTTGAGCTGTAATAAAGTAGGGCAAGGCTGGTTAACAATAGATAAAAGAACCAAAACAAGACTACTAACCAGGCTAGAGTGAACCCTAAAGTGGGGCCCATACCCAAGTGGTGCTCTGGGCTGGAGTGCATAGGCGGCCCAGGTTGGAGGTAACCTGGGCAGCTCAGTGGAGCACCAGAGGAGAGAGTTATAGTTGTTAAAAATCAAATGGCTAATGTTGCATGAGATCTCCTCAAAGATTTCTGAGCACAGGTTCACCCAAGCTAACATATAGTAAATGTATACTAAAAATAGTTCTTTATTATGGGGGAAGTCAGCCAAAAAGAGAGATTGGTCTCGAGAAAACAAATTAAGGAAATTTAGGGGAATAATTGATTGATGGAAGTGGTGCTAAGCTGAGGTGCACCAATAAGCACACACTTCCATTGAGAATTGTACTATACTTATTAATCACCCAAACTTGGGTTATTGATTGTAGGTTAGGCCAAACTGAGCTGAAAATTTTGAAAATTAATGGGTTTTGAGACCCCATTTACTGAGAAATTGAAGCAAACTTTCATTTTTAATCGCAAAGCTGGTTTGTTTTAATGCACCTGATGGAATGCAGGGCCCAACTTCTCTCACATCCCCAGGACCAACTTAGGCATACCTTGCCTTAACCCAGCATTGGTCCAAGATATGTTTGAGGTCAGGGAGGCCTGCTAACTTTACCTTTTTGGCCTCCTGACATGAAGCTTTATTCTTGGTATAGGTCCCCATTATCATGTCATCCTCAAGCCATAACAGATCAACCTTATACTTTCTTTCAGCTTTTTAAGTTTCTGATTAGCAACCATTAGGCTCAATTTTTTTATATTTACTATCAATGAGGTTGGACTAGTAGATTCAGGGAGTCAGTCTCCAATGAAGATGAGTGAGGGATGGCATTGATCCTTAAAATATAATTTTATGCTTTAAAGATGTCTCTGCTTATCCTTTATACCATCTGCTATCTTGGTTGGTCTGGTGTTGGTGTGTTAATATAATATCCAAGGTAATGCCAAGGTGGCTTTTCATTTTTTCACGCAGCTGAAAAAGGTGTTGGGCATAAAGATTTTGAGCCTCAAAGCCAGCCAATTTAGCATGCAGCTTATTATGGCCTATAGTTAAAAAATAGTTATACAGTAAAGCTAAAAGCTCCTTCTAGTGGGCACCATATGTTGTGATTGGTTTTTTGGAATCAAATGCAGTTATAAAGGCAAGTTTAAATTAAATAACAGGCAATCTTTATAATGAAAACTGTGAAGAAATGTCTATATAACAAAGTAGTTCCAAAAGTTTTTATTGATAAAAAACTCACATTTTAGTATCAGATAATGATGATGACATAAGTGCTCATGAGTGTTGATTTTTTAGTTATACTGGCTTTAGCAACAACTGCTAAAAAGCCAAACAAATTATTTTTCCAATCATAATACCTTCTTTGGGAACTAAAAAAATTCTGGGTCCTTATTGTTACCAGATACTTGGTAAACAAGCTGCCTTAGGAATATTGGGTTTTTTGCATAATTGTTTTGAAAAGACAAGAGAATAATTAAAACAAATAGTGATGAATTTGATTCAATTCAAGGGGTTAGGCAAGTATAAAACTAATATATATGACGCATTTGAGCGGTGCTACACCCAGGGATTAACATTAATATATCGATTTATTTAATTGTTATGTCCATGAGGGTAAGGTGAAGCAAAGTAAATTAATGAATAGGTTTTGCGTGACAGGGTGAAAAAGCATCAAAGACAATATTTAGTAATACTTGTAACTTCAAAGGTACCTAATAGATTTATTTTTTACTACAGATCAAGACATTGTGGATTAGCATTGGCAGAAAGGCAACGTAGATCAAAGCCTCAAATTAAAGTTTAATAAAATAAGATAATTAAGTAGATATAGTTTTGTTCATATTGTTAGTCATACCAAATTGCAATAGGTTTACTAAGCAATTTATACTTAACAGGTTGATTCAATAGTTTAATGGTTTTGGGCTAGTAGTTGGTGGCTATCTATAATGCATTTTCCAAAAATAATTAATTTAAATCATCTATGATTTATAAACACCATCTAAAATCAAGGATACTTGATAGTATCATATAATGAAATTTAGTATCATCAGAGTTTTAATATCAATAAATTAAAACATGTTTTATTTACTACCACTGCCTCTCGAGTTCGATCCCGGTAATGGACTTTGGATAGGGGACGATTTTGACTGTGTTGGTTTTGCGCGCCAATGCCCCGAACCGAGATAGCGAATAGCAAAGGCGGTCCATGGAGTTCCTGGCCTATCATACGCCGCGCATGAAGGTTTTCCGGGTTTTATCCTCCTTTCCCATTTTCTTCACTTCCCTAATCGGTGCGGTATCGTCCCCAGGTCGGCCCACCTCAAATAAAATTAAGATACGTTTTATTTAGCTGACTAAGAGATATTGTATTTATCAAATGGATAATGTAAAATAGGACTAGCTAATAATTTACAATTAAGCAACTTCTTCAATAACATAATCTATTGGATTTTCAGATAATCTTTATTTCATAAATGATTGTCTATCACCTCATATATTCTTTGTTGCTTTTAAAACTCTAGATCCTTGGGTGAGATATCCTAACCATGTTAGATGCAAATTTAGACTTTAAGCTTAGGCAGAAAATAAGACTATATAGTCCATAATTTTTCCTGGATTTGTCTAATAAAAATAGTTATACTTATCATTTATAGAAAGAAATGTTCAACTGCAAGGGTGGTTACCCTGGCAGGGTAATTTCTACTTCCACCCTAGTACAGGTTTTGTTCAATACATGTGGGATCCACCAATGGATGCCACAATTATTTTGTTAAAGTGAGAAATTTACTTTTTAAATAAAAGTAATAAATAATGCATTGTTATAGTTTTTTAGGTTTTTTTATTGTTCAAGCGGGGCAAGCCAAAAAAGGTCCTTTTTTGATACTAGTATTTCCTATTTAAACTAATCAAAATCCCAGGCCCATGGGTATTTGGGGCTAAAGTATTATAAAGCTGAGTCATCCAAATTAGGAAATATAGGCTTTTGGCCTATCAGATCAAAGATAAATATCTTGAGGCAAAACTGACCCATGTGGTAACAATTTGATAAATTGTATCCAATCACCAGCGAGTAAAATCTTCTCACCTTGGAGGTGGTCAGACTCATGTGGTAATGATTTTTTAATTTGCACCCTATCAAGTAAAATCTTCTCACCTCAGAGGTGGTAAGACTCATGTGGTAATGATTTGTTAATTTATACCCTATCATCATCAAGTAAAATCTTTTCACCTTGGAGGTGATCAGACCCATGTGGTATCAAACACCTAGAATTCAGCTGAGAAGTTGGAGCAATCATATTATCAATTCTTACCTTATTAAGCCAATTTTGGTTATAAACCATATTTTCCCAATAGTTAGGATTCCACCGAGAATCTGCCAAGGTCTTTTTGCTGTGGGTACTCATATCATTGATAACCACAATATTATTCAAAGATTGGGCAGGTGATGGGCCAATCATAGTAGCAGATTTGGGGGCACTTGTACCTCCAACATTCTTTTTCATAAGTTGAGAAGGAGATTATCTGACATTGCCCCCCTCAAGAATGTTGAGAGGGGTATAGGGTCATAGGAAGCGGCCATGTACCCAGTTTATGATAATTCCTGTAGCCAAAGACTTTATAGAATACTCATTTCCTCTCTTATACATAATGGTAAATGGCCCCTCCCAGATTGATCCAAGTTTGCCACTATGAGGAGTTATGCAATTGTGGTAATATAAAACCTTATCTGACACTTGGAAAGAAGGTAGAGGAGCTTGGAGCTCATTGGCAGCTTGGTCTTCTTTAGTAACTATTTTTGCTAGGTTGGTCATAGCCTCTGATTGAAGCTGAATGATGTGGTTAGCTAAACTTTGCATGGCTTTCTCAGGTTCCTCTCCTCTAGAGAAGACATCCTTAGCTAAAAGAGCGGGTATGCCCGGTTCCCTGCCATACAAAACTTGGAAAGGGGACATTTTCAAAATCTGATGATAGCTAATTCAATAAGCCATAAGCGTGCTTGGGAGATAATGATCCAATGAAGGGGATCAGATGAAGCCATTTTCCATAAAATAGAAATCAGAGTTCTATTTGCTCACTCCACTGTACCATTGGTTGATGGGTTATATGGAGCTGAGAACAGTTGCTGGGCTCCCATGGAAGTAGCCAAGGTTTTAACTACTCTGGAGTAAAATTTTTCCACTTATCGCAGAGTAGTACTTGAGGGCACCCATGTCGAGTGAAAATATTTTGGTGTAGGAAGGTGGCAGTGGCCTTAGCAGTTTTGGCCGGCAGCGCCACAGCTTCAACCCACTTCGTGAAGTGGTCAATGCCTACCAAAATATATCTGATTCCACCTGTGGTTTGAGGAAGCGGCCCTACTACATCCACGCTTATGGTATGGAATGGCTGTTGCAGGGTAGTCAGCTGATATTGATATCTAGTTTTGAGCTGAGACTTCTTCTTACATGTAAGGCAAGCATCCAAGACTTCAATGATGGCTTCCATGATTCCCTCCCAAAATATTGATCCTTAATCCATTTGTAGGTTTTCTTAACTCCTCCATGGCCTAAAGTCAAATGAGCTTCCAAGATAACAGGTACACGTTCTGAGGGTCATAGGTAAGGCAACCACTTCGCCCCCACTTGTTTATACAACTTCCCACTTTCTACTTTAGTGTTATGGGAGTGCTGGCCAACATCTTCTGTACAGGCTAATCCTCATCTTCCCAGTCATTCAGGGTCATTAAAAGATCATACAGCCGCTCCTCTTCACTGTTATCTAAGTGGAGGATGGGCAGCCAAGTTAACCCATCAACATTCATGTGGTGGGTTCCAGTGCGGTATTCAATCTTCATATCATAATGCTGGAGCTTTAGAGCCCAGCAAGCTAACCGCCTCGTAGGGTCCTTCATGTTTTGCAACCATTTTAAATATGAGTGGTCTGTAATCACAGTGAAAGAGGTCCCATACAAGAAAGGGCGGTTATACTTCACTGCTAGTGGAACGGCAAGACACCTCTTTTTCAGTAACACTATAGTTGCGTTCTGCCTTTGATAGCATATTACTAAAATACAAGACAGTATGATCCACCCCTTTTTCATCTAGTTGGGCTAGGATGGCCCCGACGGCGTAGTCTGAAGCGTCTGTAAACAAGATAAATGGTTTTCCATAATCAGGATGCCTTAGGATAGGCCGTTTTTGTAGCGGCAACTTCATTGTTTCATAGGCGGCCTTCCGTTCAGTGCTTTATTGAAAAGGGATATTCTATTTTAGTAAGCGAACAAGGGGCTCACTGAGTTGGGCAAACTTAGGGATGAACTGATGGTAATACCCCATCATCCCTAAAAAACCTGTATATCCCGTAGGTTTTTGGGGGGTGGCATTCTGGCAATC
The DNA here is from genome assembly GCA_022478985.1 of Massospora cicadina. Classification (NCBI taxonomy): domain Eukaryota; kingdom Fungi; phylum Entomophthoromycota; class Entomophthoromycetes; order Entomophthorales; family Entomophthoraceae; genus Massospora; species Massospora cicadina. The sequence continues at coordinate 9,706 of JAKSZP010000971.1, read as the reverse complement.
GCTTCAACCTTATCTTGTATGGGTTGGATACCCTCTCAAGAAATGGTATGTCTGAGGAAGTTTAGTTTCTTTTGGAAAAAAGTACACTTTGAAGGCTTTGATTTGATAGTTGAGCGTTGTAAGCGTTGGAATACCTCCTTCAAATGATCAAGGTGTTCATTAAAGGACTTTGAGAATAAGGTAATGTCATCGAGGTAGATGACAACGCAGGTTAACTTAAGATCCTGCAAAATGTGATCCATCACACACTGGAAAAGATGCAGGTGCGTTGCACAACCCTTGAGATAATCGCGTGGGTTGGAAAAGACCTTCACTGCATATCAACGCTCATTTCTCTTGATCTTGAGGAGATAGATCCATTTGCCAATACCACTGGCCAATTCCATGGCAGAGAAAAAGTTTGAGCCTGAAAGCTGGGCCAGGGCATCATAAATGCGTGGGATAGGATAGCTATCCTTTTTTGTAAGATTGTTTAACCTGCAATAGTCCATAACTATTTGATGACCTCCGTTTTTTTTCTTAATTAGCAAAAGAGGGGAGGACCAAGGGCTTTGCGAAGGAACTAATAACCCTGCATCTAATAATTGCATGAGTTCCGTCCTCATTTATTGTTCCTCCACCTTTGACTTGCGATAAGGTTTTGACTTAATGGGATGGGCATCACCCACATTGATGGAATGGCACCAGCCCTTCATGTGGCCATAATCATTGTCTGACTTCAAGAATATATCACTATACTCATCCAGAAGAGTATGCACTTTCTCCAACTCATCTGAGGTCAGCTCATTCGAAATATGGACGTTCAGCAAGGTACATACCAGGTTATCCGCGGGCAGGCCTAAATCTGCCATCAAGCCAATAGAGTGGATTTGTTTAACTTCCTTTACAGGTAGTAAAAACTTTCGGCCCACCTCCTGATGCTTTCTTACAAGTATATCCTTATCAGTGAGATTCCCTAACAATAGTGTAATAGGCCTCAGATAGGCTGGGTCTAAAACACCAGGCAATACCTGAGGCTCGACAGGGCTAATTTCGTCAGTGCTTAAGAGGTGTAATAAACAGTGGCGAGGGATTTTAAGAGTGATTTTCATGTCTACCACCCGTTGCTTCACCAGGCTTAATCACCACTTCATCAGCCGCATAAAACGGAATACCTTTGGCAGCATCCACGGAATCAGGCAATTTTTTTGTATTTCGCCCAGAGGTGGTATAATGTATAGGTAAAGCAGAAAGTGGGTACTCAACCATGCAAGAGTATTCTTTCTTGCTGGGTTCTTTATTGGCTAGAACTAAGGGGACTTCATAATTGAGCAACAACAAGAACCCTTGCTTCATATTGATAACGCCTTCATATTCAATCATAAACTGAGCACCTATAAGAATATTGTAAGCGTTATTATCCAAAGCCACTGCGGGGGCCAATAGAATAAGCTTCCCAATATGAATGGAAAGGGATGAGTAAGCACCCAGTGCGCGGGTGTTGTTGAGACCAGCAGTTCCAAAGTCTTGGTTATATTCTAATTCAGGTGCAAGTTTAATCTTTTTCATCAACTTGGAGGAGATTACGTTCACAGGGGAGCCTGTATCTAGGATAGCCATCACCCAAACTTTTTGGATAACCACTTCGACCTTTGTAAGTATCCCCCCAAAAGTGGGCAATAGCGCTAAGACCTCCTTAAGATGAAAAGTGGAGGTTAATTTGCACGCGGTCTTGGGGTAATTTTCCAGGATGGACTGCATGGTATGGCAATTCTGGAGAGGGCGAATAAGGTTAGACAACACCTCATCCACGTCACTGGTAGTATCAATAACGGCTAGTTCCCCTACAACTTGACGGAGATATATCTCTTCAGGTATGGTGGCTTTATCTACTCCTCTAGCATTCAAGCAAATGGGGACTTCCACTTCAGCAGGTACTCCTACAACGAAATAGCCAACCTCATCTGTTCCCCCCTCTGAATCATCCCCAAGGGTATTAGTAATGTGAGGTAATGGCATAAGTTGTTTAAATGAATCAGGCACATGAGATTTGTCAGCAATAGGTGTGCCTTTCCCTACGCTGACATTGCTTTTCCCTGCTCCTGTTCCTCGGCGTCAGCTTTCTTTTTCCAGCACACAGCCTCCTTGTGTCCAAACTTGTAGCAGTATTTGCACCGAGGGCGTTCAGGACGTTTTTATTTGGGTATTTTGCTCTTCAGGGCCCAATATCTGAAGGGGCTCCTTCTTGTCTTCAATAGCTAGGGCCCGATACTTAGGCTTTGAATCCTCAATGGTTAAAACGCGAGGACGAGATACTGCTCCACATGGAACTTTGGGCTTATGGAAATCAGCGACATCTATTAACGCCTCCTTGATGTCTTGAATGGTAAGGAAATAGCGTTTAACTGAGGTGATGTGCATCGCTAGCGGAGGATAAGAAGCCACTCCAGTCAAAACGGCGGCTACAGCATCATCCAAAGTCAACATCTTTGAGGTTAGCAACGTCTGTGCTTCCATATAGAATCATTCCACAAAGGCGACCACTGACTCTCCTTTTTGGATACTCATATGCATAAAAGCTTGCTTTTTCATACTTAAAGCCTGTTTTGAACTGAACATGTTTATGAGGGCTTCTTTAACCTCGGACCAAGTGCTAAGAGCATCCATGTGTGGGACCATCACCTCCTGTGCCATGCGGCCCAAACAGGAAAGTATATGTTTGGCCTTCTATCGATCCATTGCCCCTTCCATAGCTGCTTCATAGACGTATAAAAATGAAGAAATGCTGCCTTCACCCGGGATAAACTTGTCTTTGAACGTTGATTTGAATGAACTAAAATCACCATCAGTAAGGGTATGAACAGCTGGAGCTTCTGTTTCCAGGGTTTCAGAGTGGTAGTTTAACTGGTCAAAGGTCTGCAAAAGGCGATCTTACTGGTCATGCATGGCTTTAAGCCAGGTTTCCATTTTGGTGAGGACTTCTAAGGGCCCGGATTCACATAGTCTCAGTCAAACTTCGATCTCTAGTTTATAAGTTTCAAGATCTTCCACTCAGCTCTCCATTGCATTGACTTGAAAATGGAGTTGTGACACCAGCGAGCTTAGGTTTAATTGAGCAGTTTCCACGGCTTCCACACGGTTCTTCAGCTCTTCTTTCATTTGTTTACACCCTTCATTGTCACGAGGGTGTGAGCTTGGGCCTTGTACTCCATCCTTGATCTGCTCATACTTCTGCTTGACCTGTGTTAATCAACTAAATACTTCCTTCAACTGTGACAGTTGAGGTCTATCCTCAGCATCACATTGCCCTGATCTTTGGTAAGACAGGGCAGGCTGTGTCTGGATGTATGGAGGAGGAGGGGGCGTTGGTCCTGGCAAGGACGCCTAAGGGGCAGGAGCTTGAAGGAGGCCAAGGAGCAAGATGGGCGTCCAAGTCGAGGAAAAACGGGAATCGAGTAACATGGGTAGTTTCAAGATTTGATTTGGATTCAAATCAAGAATGGAATGGAACGGGTGCTTGGAAGTTTCGCGGTTTGTTTGGGATTCGAAATGGAACTGGCGCGGAACTGTTGAGGATCAGAACTGGCACAGAACCATTGAGTGAGGATTCCGCGATCCTGCTGTAAGGTTTACACCAAGCATCAGTCAGATTAGCACCATAAGCTTGTGTTATATTTTATATTAGCTTTTAGCATGTGTATATAGGGAAGGAACTGGGAGCTGGAGGCTTCTCAGTTCTGTTTTCTATCAACCTGGCCCAATATTAAATAAAAGAACTTAAAATTCATATATTTATACTTTGAGTTTATTTTAAAGATATTGCCTAACTGCAGCCATGTTTGGCTTGAATCAACAAGAATTGGACTTTGAGAGTGAGCTTGGGAGAGCTATTGCCTCCCTTTATACCTTGTCTTGGAGTCAAGGCATGTTGCTGGGGTTAAGTATACTTGCAACTGTCTTCCAGGGGGTGCTTGTCCAATCTTGTAACGCGCGCACAAGGAGAGTAGTATCAGGAGCCCTGTCAGCCCTATGGTCTGTAACATGGATTCTGTTGCCCAACTCATTTGTGGCTCATTGGAAGGAGCCAGTGCGTTACATTAAACAGAACTCATTTACTTTCCTGTCGTTGTGGTGGCAAGCAAAAGAGGTGCCAGAAGAAGTGGTGTTTCCAAAGTGGTATAACCATACTGCAACACTCTTGATGGTGATATTCTCCACCGCCTTTTTGCTTCATGAATTATACCGGGTTTTAGAGTGTGTGTCCCAGAATGGTGGGAAAGTGGTAGGGCCTGGGAAGGACAAAGGAAGAATTCCCACGGTTTTGAAATTGGAAGACTTGGAACTGATCCACCAGACGTTTAGCCGGGTTCAGTTTCAGGGAATTTTGACAAAGGCAGCGGGTGGGGAGGATTCGTTTGCCTTGCAGTTAAGTCAGGTTCTGTTGGCACTTCCAGTAAAGCAGTCCAACTGGGTGCGAGAACTTTTGGAAGAGCAGTCAGGGTTACCCGTATCAGTGGAGGAATGTCTGGATTGGATTGATCATGCAGCATGTCCGGATGAGACGCAGGATTCAGCCTGGGCGGCTTTACTGCAGTGTGGTCAAGGGAAGAAGTCAGTGGAGGAGTATGGCCAGATGTTCCGCGCATTGGCAAGAGCAGCAAAGGCACCTGAGTCTCAGCTTCCGCGCATGTTTCGCCAAAACTTGCAAGCTGATTTATTATTGGCAATGGCGGCGGTGAAACCTGCAGCGACGTTGGAGGAAGAGGTGGGTTTAGCCTTGCAGGTAGAACGACAGTTGAGTTTGGTACGGGCCCATCAGGAAGTTGTGCGACCCCCAGGGGGATTCCGAGGACAGAGTGGTGGAAGAAGGGCAGGTTCTGAGCCCATATATGGTTCTAAGGGGTTTAGCTATGTGGAGGAAGGGAAGAAGAGTCAAGGGAATCCTGAGGGTATGGTGGAGGTGCGGGAGACAAGGATTCCCATCGAGATTACCACTCAGGATCCTGAGGCTCAGAATAAGAAGGCTCCTTATAATTTTTGCAAGAAACTGGTGAATCCGGTACCTCAAAATAAACCGCTTACTTCATCTTATCCTTATCTGATTTTGCCCATCAGTGTGCTTGTGGGGGATGAAGGAAGGGATTGCGGTGAAGTTCTAGCTTTGATTGATACCGGAGCTGGGGAAAATTATGTTGAGGAGAAGTGGGCAAGAAGCCATGGATTGTCATTACAGAAGGATGGATGGGTGAAGTTGGCAGACACCTCCAAAAGAACGGCGGTATGGCGAGTACAGGCCAAGGTCCTGTTGAGGCAAGGCCCGGAGGTATTCAGGGAGGAGTTTCACGCCGTAGCTCACCTGCCACATTCTGTGGTGCTGGGGATGAGATGGTGGCACCATGTCCGTCCACAGTTTGATATGAAGAGAGAGAGGGTTCTGCTGTCGCCTAGAGGCCAGGGGTCGTTTGAATGGACGTTTCAGTCCCAAGGTTCGATGGTGAAGCACATGGGTGGAATCACCTCAAGTGTGTCAGCGGAAGGATTGCCAAGGGAGTATCAGGATTTCGCGGAGGTGTTTGAGCCTAAAGGTGATGCGCCCTTTTCGCCTACAGGGGATTTTGCATTTGGATTCCGGTTCAAGGAAGGCTCTGAGTTACCAAAGGGCTGTCCAGTCTATCCGTTGAATCCCCAGGCCCGAGAGGCATTGGAGGGTTATGTCCATAAGATGCTGGATATGGGTTTGATTGTGCCTTCCAAGTCGCCGGTGGTTTCGCCAGTCCTGTTGGTTCCCAAGTCAGGGGGAGTTACGTCCTTGTGTTGATTTCTGACGCCTTAATGAGGTAACGGAACCTGACCCCTATCCAATGCCACTCATGGAGAACATTCTGCCCATGATCTCCGGGTGTGGGGTGTTCACCAAATTGGATTTGGTGGACGCTTTTAATCAAATTCCTGTTCGCCCTGAGCACCAGCGGTATACGGCATTCAAATGTCATCTGGGAAACTTTGAGTACAGGGTTATGCCATTTGGGCTACGCAATGCCCCTGCAGTTTTCCAGCGCATGATTGATCATGTATTGGGGGACTTAGTGGGTAAGTGTTGTGTTGCCTATATGGATGACATCCTGGTGTTTTCCAAATCGGTACAGGACCATGTGAGGGATGTGAGAAGTGTGTTGGAGGTGGTTAGGAACGCGGGCTTGAAGTTGAAGCCATCCAAGTGCGAGTTCAATAAGGAATCGGTGTCCTTCCTAGGGAACGTGGTCCTCCAAGAAGGGATAGCGATCTGTCCTGATAAGTTGCGGGCGGTGCGGGAATGGAAGGCTCCTGGGAATAGGACTGAAGTGCGAAGCTTCTTGGGGGTGGTGAATTTTGTGCGGAGGTTTTCTAGGGATCTGGCCCAATGGGCTGTGCCATTGACAAGACTGACGGGAAACGTGCCGTTCATTTGGGGGGAGGCTGAGGAGAGGGCATTTCAGCAAGTGAAGACGAGTTTGCTGACAGCCCCAGTTCTGGCACACCCTGACCCAAACAAACCATTCGTGGTAGAGACTGACGCGTCAAATTTTGCACTTGGAGCCATGTTGTTGCAGGAGGGTAAAGATGGGGTTGAACATCCTGTCTGTTATTTCAGTCAGAAGATGGCACCAGCTGAAACCAACTATCCAGTTTACGATAAGGAACTTTTGGCAATAGTTGCAGCCTTAGGGGAGTGGCAACATCACCTATTGTATGCCAGGCACCCAGTTGTCATCTGAATGGACCATCGAGCCTTAGAATACTATAAGTCCCCACGCCTGATGAACCAGAGGCAGGCCCAGTGGCACTTAGAGTTGGTTCAATATGACCTGCGGATTGAATACAAGCCGGGAAAACAAAATATCTTGCCAGATTTATTGAGCCGTGATTCTGGACTGGTGTTTTCTGATGAGGAGTTGAGGAAGTTCAACACAGCCACAATGTTGCCACAGAACTTGTTTGCAACGATCCAGGGCTGGAGAGAAGGAATGGCAGGAAGAATCCGGACTGCGCAGCAAAGATGTGAGCTGGGCCAACGGATAAGAGAAGAGACAGGAGAAGGTGGGGCAAGCAGGGGGCATGCGGGATTCTCAGTTCAGGGGTGGTATCATATGCCATGAGGGAAGGATTTGGGTCCCAGTGAAGAGTCTGCAACAAGAGGTAATGGCAGCTAATCACGACCATCCTCTGGCAGGTCATCCCAGTCAAGAGAAGACATTAGATCTTGTTCGCCGTCACTATTCGTGGAGAGGTGTGGGTGAGGCGGTGCAGAAGTATGTTTCACATTGTGTGGTTTGCGCCAGGGCAAAGGCCCAACGGGTGGCACCGGGGGGAAATTGAAGCCGCTTCAAATTCCTTCTAGGCCATGGTCCTCAGTGAGTGTGGATTTCATCACAGGACTGCCCAAGTCACAGGGGATGGATGCCTTGATGGTGGTGGTGGATCGCCTGACTAAATATGCAGAGTTTTTCCCTTGTCGGTCAACCATTTCTGCAAAAGTGGCAGGACAGATTTTTGTAAATGAGATTTTCTCCAGACATGGGGTGCCTGAAGAGATTGTGTCGGATTGGGGTCCGCAATTTACATCTAAATTTTGGCTCCACATGTTGGGAAATCTAAAGATCAAGGCTTGCCATTCGTCAGCATACCATCCTCAGTCAGACAGCCAAACTGAGAGAGTAAATCAGATATTGGAGCAGTATTTGAGGTGCTATGTCTCAGGGCGGCAGGATGACTGGGTATATTGGGTGAAGCTGGCTCAATTTGCTTATAACAATCATAAGCATTCATCCACGGGTATGACCCCATTTTTCGCAAATCATGGCCAACACCCAGAGGGTATGGGGCCCAGGGAGCAAGGGCGGAATCCAGTGGCAGATGAACTGTCGCGAGATACCCGGGACACCCTGGAGCTCCTGAAGAAGAATTTGGTGGTGGCAGTCGCGGCTCAGAAGAGGAAGGCAGACCGGCATAGATCTGAAGGTAGAGCTTTCAAGAGAGGTGATTGGGTCTTGGTGAATGCTCGGAACTACGCTTTGCCTGTAAGGAGCCAGAAATTGGGGCCGGTGGCGTTGGGCCCATATCAGGTAGTCAGGGCGGTGAACGAGGTGGCATTTGAGCTGAAGCTCCCAGAAGGGTCAAGAGCTCATCCGGTGTTGCATGTATTGCAACTCAAGCCATTCTTTGGCCAGCCACCTGAAAGTCCTTCTCCTTTATTCCCAGCTGGAGGAGGAGCCGAAGAGTATGAAGTTGAGGAGATTCTCGACACCAAAGTGGTGAGAGGACGTCGTTCATTCTTGGTACGTTGGGTGGGTCATCCTATTGAGGAGTCCACATGGCAGTCAGCTAGGTATTGTGCCCATTGTCCTGAGAAAATCCAAGAGTTCTTCCTGTCTAGGGGGGTGATGTGACGGTTGAGGTCTATCCTCAGCATCACATTGCCCTGATCTTTGGTAAGACAGGGCAGGCTGTGTCTGGATGTATGGAGGAGGAGGGGGCGTTGGTCCTGGCAAGGACGCCTAAGGGGCAGGAGCTTGAAGGAGGCCAAGGAGCAAGATGGGCGTCCAAGTCGAGGAAAAACGGAATCAAGTAACATGGGTAGTTTCAAGATTTGATTTGGATTCAAATCAAGAATGGAATGGAACGGGTGCTTGGAAGTTTCGCGGTTTGTTTGGGATTCGAAATGGAACTGGCGCGGAACTGTTGAGGATCAGAACTGGCACAGAACCATTGAGTGAGGATTCCGCAATCCTGCTGTAAGGTTTACACCAAGCATCAGTCAGATTAGCACCATAAGCTTGTGTTATATTTTATATTAGCTTTTAGCATGTGTATATAGGGAAGGAAATGGGAGCTGGAGGCTTCTCAGTTCTGTTTTCTATCAACCTGGCCCAATATTAAATAAAAGAACTTAAAATTCATATATTTATACTTTGAGTTTATTTTAAAGATATTGCCTAACTTTAGCCATGTTTGGCTTGAATCAACAAGAATTGGACTTTGAGAGTGAGCTTGGGAGAGCTATTGCCTCCCTTTATACCTTGTCTTGGAGTCAAGGCATGTTGTCGGGGTTAAGTATACTTGCAACTGTTTTCCAGGGGGTGCTTGTCCAATCTTGTAACGTGCGCACAAGGAGAGTAGTATCAGGAGCCCTGTCAGCCCTATGGTCTGTAACATGGATTCTGTTGCCCAACTCATTTGAGGCTCATTGGCACCCTTTTAAGGGAAATATTACCCTCATCCCACCCATCCCCGACAAAATAATTTGTGCTCTCTGCAATGTACTCTCTCGCTCCTGGTGAATAAATATATTCAAAATGGATGATTCCTAGACTCCACTTTTCCCCCCAAAATATCCAGCTTTCCCAATGGGTAACTGCCCCGGGGGAAACCTTTACCCTGAGAACAACAAACCCAATTTTATGGCCCCCGTGCTAACCAAAATTTCTATTCTGTCTTTAGAACCTCAAAACTATCATTTTTCAGCATACAGGTGTTTGATACTTTAATTTAACCCAGTGCCCTTTTCCCCCGGAATTACTCCCATCATAACCCAAACCTCTAACCCGAAAAATGGAAGGGGCTTTTATGAATCTGCTACCTTATCCAGCTCTAAAGTAGGAGTATCTCAGGCAGAGCAGTATTTGTGACAGTTTGCACACCCCACCATTCAATTTTTGCAAAAAAAGTAACCTAAACGGAAAAATTATAA
>JAKSZP010000970.1:0-17850 GCA_022478985.1 Massospora cicadina | reverse complement strand
GTGCGGCTTCAGCAACCGGCTTGGAGGAGGGGAAGGTAGGATCATACTCCATATTGAAACTGGCATGGGGTGGGTGGTGGATTGAAAGCTGGCAGATGAAAAATCAGAGCCATTGGACTCAGCAATGGAAAGGCACTTATGTTACAAGTGGTCCAACTCGAAACAGGATGGCTGATCATTTGTCCGCCCTTGACACAGGCCCAGAACGGATGATTAGGGGCAGAAGGAATGATGGCATGAGGGGGAATCAACAAGGCAACTTTACCAAATTCAGAGCTGAGTTGTGGCATATGCCTGAGGCACAGCGAGGCGTGTGGCCCCTTTTGGGACCACAAATTGCATGATGAGATTGGAGCCATAAGATGCCAAACCTTTCATCAGCTCCTAATGGAGCACCGCAGGGGGGAGGTGGGTGGGCAAACCAGCGAACTGAACCACCAAAGTGGAATCCTCTGGAAGCTAGGTTCATATTGTGGGGAGAGGGGTACATTGGAATACCAGGGGCACAGTTGCTGCAGTGGCAGCGTCAGCTTCACAGGTAAAGCTGAGATTAAAATACCCCTTATAGGGGAAGAAGTCAATAAAAACGGCGGGTGTCATCACCGCCTGAGCCATACAATAATGGCTTGGTCATGGTTAGGGAAAATTCGCATAATTGACCCTAAGGCTGAAATGCATGTTTCTCTGCGGGAGCACCAGGGGGCAACGAGGCACCACTTGGGTACAAGCAAGGTGGGTGTCAAGATCCTTGGGATGAACAAATTGTCCCAGGGGTTTGGTATGACTGGGTGAGCCAGTCTGAACATTTTCCTGCCAGACGGAAAATGGTGGGGGAGTTTTGCCACTGTCCCACACTGGAGCAGCTGATAGGGAATTTAAGGACACAGAGTGAAACTATGGTAGGTGATTGAGAATTTGCCTTTTTTCATAAAATTTGCTTAAAAAGTTATGCCAAGTGGAAAGAGAGTTTTTCAGAATTTAGACATCAGATTTTAATTTCTTAATTGTTAAAGTCTTTTTGTTTTTCTTTGTGTTTACAATCCTTATCATTTTTTTCATATATTACCTATTATTTTTAATTCTTTATTATAAAGTTTTTTTTATCATTATAATTATTATTTTCTTACTATATTTTTTCCCTTTTATTTTTATGATAACTACAAAGTAACTTAGCGTGGACTTGATTCACAACCCAACCACGTTGATCCTTAATGGTATATACATCTTTGGACGATTTATTCAATATAAAAACAGACTTTCCAAAGTTAGGCAGATTGTTTGCGTGGCCTCCAGTATAAGTGTCACAATATAATAATAACTCTCCTTCTAAAACTTAGACACAGTAGCTCGTTTAGAGCTGCCATAGCTCTTCTAGCTTGTTTTTGGATAATCGCATTATGATAATCCTGAGTTTGCAACTTTATTTAGGTCTTCGCCAGTTGCTAACCATAGCTCATATAGCTAATTGACTCAGTTGGATTCATTGCAGAATATAATAATGGAGGTAGAGCTGTGGGTCTACAATACAGAAATAAAAATGGAGAGTGTCCCAAGCTGCTATGATGTCTGCTGTTGTATGCAAACATTGTAGTGCTAATGATGGTAGCCCGTTATGAAGGTGCCATGGCTGCGTTTTTTGAAATATGCCTACTAGGGTGCCATTCACTCGTTCTATCATACCATTAGTCTCAGAAGGTACAATATTGCCAACAATCATTTAATGGCATTAACTCATTCAAGCGTTGCACCATCTGTGCAGTAAAATTCGTGCTGTTATCCGTCAGGATCTTTTGAGGACATCCATGCTTATAATTGATATAATCCGAAATAAACTTGGAAGTAGTCAAGCCCCAACGTCTCTAATCTGTTTTTCTTACAGCCATTTTGTCAGATAGTCAATAGCAACAGTTATGTATTTGTTGCCTAAGCTTATAACAGGCATGAAGCTATAAACATCAAGCAACATGGTACGCCAGTCCCAGTCAGGTTTAATTAATCGATATTTCACATCTGACTTCATGGGCTTTACAATTTGACATGAGTGACATTTTCGGTTGTGTCTTAGATATCATATCATATGGAATCCCAATAATAATTGGATTGAATTAATTCAAGCGTATTATTCATCATCTATGCCTGATGGCCTTTTGAGCCTGAGTATTGATATCCATTTTTGAAAGGTTTCAAGAAAATTCTTTGCTGCCCCTCAGCCTCAAGTTTATATAAACTCCATTATGATATTCATTGTCAGTCAGTGCTCTCTTTATCACCTTTACTTCAGGCGGCTCATCCTCAAGCTTCTGATTAATCATTTTTCATGGAGCTCATTGGCCAAGATTCTCAGAATGGCCACAATAGAAGTCGCAATAGTCCATCTGCATTTTGGTGGGCCGCTGTGGCTCAATGAATAATTTCTTTTTAATTTATTGTGGGGAAGGCCGACCATGGGACGGACACTTCTGAATATGACTCAGATGAGACAAAACTTAGTACCAGGGGAGGCACCCCAGAGAAGCGATGCTATCTCTTGTTGCCAGCGGGAACGCCACTTATGGGGAGGGGGAGGGAACGTGTGAAGGGGCCGTAGCCACTATTGAGCACGTGTGGAGGAAGGGGTCTGATTTGATGAACCAGACTGGGAACCAGGAGGTGACCAGCTGTCGGCAACGCGGTGGGAGATATCCAAACATCCACGCTTGAAAGTGGTCCACCAAATGAGACCGGAATCTGTGGACAGCTTCAGGGAGGGTGGGGATGGAGCCAGCGATGGCATCCAAGACAATCGTGTGGATAGTCCACATGGCGATTGCAACCACCAGAGCACATAGGGAGGGTGGGAGGGGGGAGGCCATTGATGAAGCAAACATATCTCTTGACAGACTGAAGGGATGCGTTTGATCCTGGCCTAGCAGACGTTGGACTTCGCGCCATATCACTTTAGAGGTGGGGCACTTCTCCAGGCGGTGGAACAGCGTTCCATACTGGCCACACACAATGCAGGATGAGTGTAAAGCGTTAGAGCGCTCAGCCGTATGGTACACCTGCCTCAGGCAGCGCCACACATGGGAGCGGACTTGAGGCTGCAACAGAGGATGGTGTGCGTATTTCCAGATAGTCTTTTGGGTTTCAATGGAATAAGGGATGTCCATCATGTCCAGGTAGTCCACCCTGGATAGGACATGGGGTCGAATGGGGATCACGCCATCATGGATGGGCAGCCCCTGTACCTCTTGCGTGAACTGAGGAGAGGGGCGGCCTCTTCGGGTTGTATGTCCACTAATACGAATTCTCCACTCTGCACTTTGCATGGAGAGTAGGATTCGTTTGTAGTGGGTTTTAGTCCCGTGAGGACCTGTGGCTATTGTGTGTGATGCGAGGTATTTCATCAGGGAGTAGGGGTTTGATGAATTATTGAGGCCCAAGGCTCAGGAAAAGTTGGAGCAGGCCGCGCGGGACCAGTGTTGGGATAGGAGTGTAGGAGCAGTGATGGCCGCGATCCAGGTGCCCAGGATCTTGGCGGTATGGGCTTTGAAGTCAAGCAGGCCCATGCCACCATGATGATGAGGGCCAAACATGACCTCTAGCCGTACTGGTGGAGGGTGGCCTGACCAAAGCCATCCTTGCAGCAAAGCATACAGGGCTTTGAAGAAGCTTGGGGAGAAGGGGATGGCGTGGGCTCCGAACCAGACTTTGGATAGGAGCATAGAGTTGGCAAGAACAACCCTGCCAGTGAGGGTAGTAGGGTGGGCTCTGAGAGAGGCTATTCGCTTCGTCACGTTGTCCAGTATACAGCCCTCCATTACTGCTGACGCGTATCCACCTGCCTCCATCCACACGCCCAGATGGCATACCGGTCCTATGGTAGGACGTGGCACAAAGGGGAGCACCAGTGGAGCGGTGTGTGTTGAGTTAGTAAGGCGTGGACGTGGGCGAGCAGATGGGCCGGGTTGGGAACTACTTGCTGGGGCCCAGCAGTTCTGAAACCGACCAAGGAGGATGATTTCGGTTTTGGAGGCGTTCAGTGCCGCGTTGCTTACCCGTGAATATTCCTGGATGAGGGCTTCAAGCGTACGTGCATCTTTGTTATTAGACACCCCCACTACGCAATCATCTGCAAATGCCAACATCTTGACTGGGGTTTGGCCTGGCACATGGACCCCAGTGAGGTGGGCATTCACATTTCGCAGTAGTGGGTCAAGGCTGAAGTTGTATAAGAGTGGGCTGAGGGGGTCCCCTTGTCGCAGGCCCCTTTGGGGGCGGACTACTTCCATTAGGAAGCCTGGGCCACGCACTGCCATTGTTGCAGATTCCGTGAGCAGCATAACCCAGTTAATGAAGCGGGGGGTAGGCGGAATTGATGGAGGCAGGCCCTAAGGTATTCCCAGTTTACTCTATCATAGGCCTTTTGTTGGTCCAAGAATACAAGTGCCCCAGAGGCTGTGGACTGACACACATTAGCCACTGAGTGCACGTTATCCCAAATCGACCTTCTGGGGATGAAACCGAATTGTTCTGGGGAGATGGTGGCAGATGCTACAGTCCCTAAACGGGTAGCTATGATTTTGGTTAAAATTTTGGTGTCTGTGTTTGTTAGAGAAATGGGGCGCCAGTTGGCTAAGTCAAGCCTATCCCCTTTCTTGAAGAGTGTGACAGTAAAGGCCTCATGTCCTCCTGGTAGGAGGCGCGTTTCCAACAGGCTTTGGTTGAGTGAGGCTAGCAGCAATGGGGAGATATATTTAAAATATTTTTTGTAGAACTCATATGGAATGCCATCTGGGCCTGGGAATTTTCAGTTTGGCGCCCCATGAATGGCTGTCCATAATTCATTCGGAGTAATTAAATTCATTATTTCTGGGTATTAGAAAATGGTGCGGATATGAGCTTGGTCAAGAAATTCCGCCATTTTGGCTGGCTGAATTGGTTTGGCTCAGTATAACTTGGAGTAATATTTTTGCATTTCGATTGCCACTTCAGCTGGTGTGTCCGCAATGGAATTATCTGATCTTCGCACCTGTGTGCAGGCCACGCTCTGGCATGGTGCAAAATTTTTTTAAAGAAGTATGCGGTGCACTTGTTGCCTTTAGTGATGTGTATGGCCCTATATTGGACACAAACCCGATGTTTGTGTTGTCTTTCATGTGCGTTGAGGTGGGCGGCTGCCTCCACCCACTTCTGGCCCCATGCAGGGCTATATCCTGTGGCTGGAATGTTGGACTCCAAGTGGGCCAATTCCGCCAGTGTGCGCAATATAACCGCCGATGTGGCTCGTGAGTGTCTGGAGGAGAGTTGGCGATAGTGGTGGATGGTGTCTTCTTTGAAAGTTGCCCATGTGGAAATGGGGTCTGCGCAAAATGGTGCAACAAATGATTTCGCCAAAGTTGCCTCTTCCACCCATGTGGAAAATCCTGGCGATGCAAGCTCGGGGGGGGCGGATTTTGCACCAATGTGGGGCCTTTGCAACTGTGACAGGTAAGTGGTATGTTATTGAGACCAGTCGATGGTCGGAGAATTCCGTTTTCATTGTTTTGAAGTGGGAGATGTGGGGTTGGAATTTCGCCGGCGCTAGAATAAGGTCAATGCAGGTCATGGACCTTAATTGGCCATTGTGGATGTGGGGACACGTCATGTTTTTGAGCAGTGGGGCATGTCGCAGCAGCGCATCCCTTAACCCAAGGGTGGCTTTTAGAACGCGTAGTTCTACATGACCCTGTGGGGCGTGGGGTGAGGGCAGCCACCAGTCCGTTGTTGAGGTTAGCCAACAGTTCATGTCACTGACTAGGAAAGAATCAGGGGGTAGCGGGAGGGATTTTACTGACAAGAAAAATTCCTGATGCTTATGTGCACCGTTTGACACATAAATGTTGACAATTGTGTGTGCAACATCAACCCATGAGAAGGTGACAACGAGCACTTGGCCATTTAGGAATGTTTCTGAAGATGTAAATTTGAAAAAATTGTTTTTCTGAATTAGCACTCCACAGTGCTTCAACCAAAAGGATAGGGATGGTAGGAGCATTGTTTTCCAAGCTTCCTCAGAACCTCGTGGACAGTGGGACTCCTGGATGGCCAGGATATCCACGGGTAAATTGCTTTGTAAAAAACTCAGTTTCCTAGCCTGGGATGGGGAGGCCTTGAGTCCGGCAATATTCAGCATCCCTAGAGTGAAGGTTTCCCCCATCGCACCTTAGGTGTGAGGGGGTGGGCCCCCAGGCCATTAGCCTCTTTCAGGTCCCCATGGGCTTTCACAGCAGCGTGGGTATTAGCAGCAACACTATCAGGGTTTTTTTTAATTTTTGCAGAAAGTGTCACATTGGCTTTAGCCTTCGCTTTTTGTTTTCCTGACGTCAGACGAATTTTTTGCGGTGCGGATAAGTTTGGTGCACCATCGAGTGGGGCAAAAAAAATTTTTCAGTTGGGATAGGTCCCAAGTCAGTTTCAACTGGAGCTTGGGTGCAGCGATTGGGTGAGAATGAATTTCTCATTGGATCCTCAGATTGAGTGGCCCGCTCAGCATGGGCCTCCCAATCTGATTGGGTGATGGATTCCTGAGTTGCTTCTGCCGCAAAGGTCTCCATGTCCTCCTGGCGTTGTGAGTGTGGGATGGTGGTGTTGGCCTTGGCCATTTCCTTGGCCGCGGCCCTATGGGCCTGCTTGGCCTTCTTCCACTCCTGCGGGGAGATGGGCTTTACCAATAGGTAACAGCCTTGTGCTCCCCACGGGAAAGCCTCCTTGGTGCTTGCAGTTGGTTTGTAGTGCGCCTCTCCGCTGGTCATGGCCGCTGAGGGGTGCTCTTGGAATGTGATGCCCTCTTTGATGGGGCATGCATGCACCTTATGGCCGAACGCGTCACAGTGGGTGCAAATGGGGGGCGCGCTGTCCACGGTTACCCGGAATGGGTGGGTGGTATGCCCTGCAATGTCAATAAAGGTGGAGTGCGGGATCTGGGTTAGGTCCTTTGCAATCTCCTCAGTTGGGGTCAGAACTGTGATGGCTTTGCCAGTGCACAGGTGTGGCATCAGTGTGAAGCATTGCATTTAGAAAGATTGTATTTTGCCATATATGGCGAGACCATCTTTCAGGTGTTGCTCCAAAATGTCACGTTTTACCATAGTAGGCAAAAAGTCAAATGTGAGGAAAATTTGGTTTGATTTTATCCATCTGATGCGTTTAGTTTTGATGGCCCGTTACCCTTCAGGGAGGTCAACCACTATGCGCACCGCTGCAGCCTCATCTGCTGCGATTTTGCTTTCAAAGCCTAGGTCCAGCCAACCGCATGACATGGAGTGAGGTGCAACATACACCGCGGTCAGGAAAATTTTGTGTACATCTTCACAAAATTTTTCCCATAGGGCTGTTTTTGGATGTCCAGATACACATGGACTCCAAATTCCACCGACGAAAGTGGCTGGGAATGTGGCGTGTTGATGTAATGGTTGCATCATGCTTGCCACGCGAGTATCTCCGGGCTAAATTGTGACCGCCAGTTTTTTTGGATTTTTTTCTATTCCGCCAGATTCTCTGGGGCGTTTTCGAATGTTAGAGGCCGCGGGCCTTCCGCCTGCTCCTCTTGCCTTGCTTGCCCAACTGCTCCCAGACATGGGCGCAGACTAATCCCCTCTATGATATTATCAAACTAGATTTAGTCTTGAATTGAATAGGTTGCAAAAGTGTTTGCAACGAGAAAGAAAAATTTTCAATGAATAATTTCTTAGTCATACGCCTGTAGTTTCAGAGCCCAGCAGGCTAAACGTCCTTCAGGATCCTTGAGGTTATAAAACCAGCTTAATGAGCTATGATCCATCAGTACTTATAACTTGGTGCCATGAATGTACACCTAAAATTGTTTACAAGCGTAGATCACAGACAAACACTCTTTTGGTCAATGTGTAATTATGCTCCTAATTATTCAGCGTCCTGCTGCAATAATTGCCGGATGCTCCTCCCCATCATCCCTAACCTGGGATAACATTCCCCAAATTGCGGTCAACAAGGCGTCAGTTTGTACATAGAATGGCTTGTGAAATCTAGATATTGGAGGACATGCGCCGTGCTCATTGTGATCTTCAATGCCTCAAAGGCTTGCTGACATTTGGCTGCCCAG
This sequence comes from Massospora cicadina, assembly GCA_022478985.1. NCBI lineage: Eukaryota > Fungi > Entomophthoromycota > Entomophthoromycetes > Entomophthorales > Entomophthoraceae > Massospora > Massospora cicadina. The sequence goes on along the minus strand of JAKSZP010000970.1, from coordinate 9,749 downwards.
CTAAAATGAATTTTTTCTTGTAGTAAGTGGAATAAGGGCTTGTCAACCCTTGTTAACCATTCAAAGAATCTTCTATAGTATCCTACCATGCCTAAGAATACTTGAACGTCCCTTATACTCATTAAATCTTGCATGTCGTTTACCGCCTCCACCTTTTGAGGTTGATGGTGTAGACCATTGGAGGGCAATTGTGGATCTGAGATAGTCCAATTGTTTGTTAAATAATTTGCATTTTCTAGGCTTTATCTTCAAATTGGCTTATCAACAGTCGTTCAAACACTTGTTCAGAGTGCTCAAGATGTTTAGAAACCATCTTCAATAAATCATTGATATCATCCAGGTATACTAGTACATCAGATAGTTTAAAATCCCCCTAAATGGTGTCCATTGCATGATGGAAGGTCGCTGGCACATTGCACAGCCCCTGTGGCATGCGTGTCAGTTGATATAACCCTTGCACAGCAATAATCGTGCACTTCTCCTGTTCCTCTTGAGGCAATTCAATTTTTCAGTATACAGAGATAAGTTCCATCGTGGTAAAATACTTCGCCCCTCCCAGACATTCTAAGGCGTCATCAATTATGGACAGAAAGTATGAATCATTTTTTTAATCACGTTGAGGTGATAATAATTGATTACAACTTTATTGCTGCTATTTTTCTTCACAATTAAAACTGGGCTGGCCCACAAGCTTTTTATGGGCATGATCATTACACTTTTAATAATTTGTCTAACTCTTATTAACACTTTGTGGCTAGCCCAGGAATGCTGAATTGCCTCATTCTAATAGGCGTTTGGTCTCTAGTGTCAATGAAATGCTGTACTCCTTTTACACAACATGTATCCTGGTTATCTTTGGCGAAAATTTCGGAGTATCATTCAAACAACTCCAATGCTTTATCCTTCTATTATTCCAATAATCCAGTAAATGACTCTAAGGGAATTACAGCATGTGCCCTAGGCCCTCAGATGGCAACCTGAACTCAGATAAATCACCAACTTTGACAGCTGATTTGAACTCACCTTTTGGAACAATATTTACACTTGTGACCACTTGATATTTTTTGACCTTGATATCTCAACTGGTAAAATTCACTAATAGACGTCAATTTCCCCATGCCCTGGTATAAACATTCCAGGCGCTACACTAGGTTCCACCTGAGGATAATTATAAGGAGATATAGCCTCCCCGTATAGTCCTTCTGTAATGTCCAGCGTAGTCCCAGTACTCATACTCAGTTGATGGCCCAGCTATTGTTGCGTCCTAATTCACTTGTAGAGATATTCTTCAATTTTTGTTTATGGTAGTCATCATAGTTTTTCTTTTGTTTCCCTACTGAGTGTGTCCCACTGGTATTATCCCATTGGCATAAGATATATCAATATAGTTATGGTGACAGCTAGTGAGCTTCATATTGGCATGACATTAATATATTAGGAGTTATTGACACAATATTATCAAGGTTTTTTCTTTAACGTCGCATGAGATCCCATAGGTCCTTATATAACTAGTTCAAAACTAATATATTGTAATTAGCGTTGAGGAGCACTATTGCAGGTGCAGCTACTACCAGAGCTCCAAATCACAGCGGTGGGGCACTATAAGCTCCTTCAGAGTTGTACTATTGGGGCCCGCTGTCCTGTATTCTTAATGATGTTAAATGTCAGGAGAAATTTTTAGTTTCTTGACCAGCTAGTGGATATAATGTTTGCAGGCAATCCGCTATTGACAATAGCTACAATCTTGACTTAGTTGACCATAATATCAACATAAGTGCACTTAGAGTAAAAAGAATCAATAGAGTTTACTAAGTGGATATGGGAAGAATTCAAATAGTTAGTGTGCTTCAGAGTATTTTTGAGGCTAGGATATCATTGATAAATGTGTCAAGCATAGCTATATTCACCCCTTTCAAGCTTATGGTATCTGTTGTACTGCTCAGCCCTTTGTCTGGAATATTCTCAATCATTTGTTACACATATGGTTTAGTGACTACTTCAAAGGCTTTAGGTATAACAACCTTCCTTTGAGAGCGGGTCACTGCATGTACATCTGTAGGATCTTCATTAGGTACTATAATAGGATTCGTCACATTGATAATCAAGGCCCTGTGGCTGGCATACTCTTGTCAATCAGGTGGGAATAGCGTTTCTAACACAATAGAGCGTCCCACCTCTACTGTGCACATTTTTTTCCTCCTCATGCACGCCTTGTGGGATAAATATATTGACACTGTGTTGTCAGCATCTGGAGGATTAATACCCTTTTATTTTTCAGGTGTAGTAAGTGATCTCTTAAAATGGGCGTAAGGCCTTTGCATTTTTGGTTAGCTTAGTTTCAACAAGCGGATCACTGCCGATCTTCTTATTGTTTTTGAAGGGTTTTCCTGCAGGTGATGCAGGTCTTGATTTGTATCCAGTATTGGGAGGGCCAAATTTTTATGAGAATCTGTGCAGATAAGCAACCAGTTTGGCCATCACATTGTTTTTATGAAAGTAGGCAATAAAATGTTTGTCAAATTTTGGTAAGGTTGTACTGCATGTTGTAATGCAATCTTGGTATCAAAATTGATCAGGGCATTTTCACCTAGGAGATCTTAGGCTTTGCAATAAAATTGATACACAGATTTGTCAATTGTCTCATCTCTCTTAAGCCAATGTTCATGAATTTGTATTTTTGAGGTGACATTTAGTCCAGACCTCCAAATTCATGAAGTATGGCTGTTTAGATACTGATATGACTGGACAATAAGCCCTGAAGAGCTACGATGGATTGGATGATAATCTGCTAACTAGGATGACTATTTATGAGTATTTGAGTGCCTTGAGATGAGGAAAGATTGAAATATGACAGATTTATATTAGATTGTCTAAAAATAAGGTGATAAGGTAATGCCAACATTCAATGAATATTAAAAAGATTGCCTCAAACTAAGGTGAGAGAGAATTGAAGAATACTATCCTGAAACCAAGGAGAATTGGCGAACAGAATAGTCTAAGCTAAGAGAATGGTATCATTTGAAGTTGCTGATATATAAGCAAGATGGGGAGATTGAAAAGTTAGGTTATTAATAGTTCATAGAGAGTGGAACAGCAAAAAACATTGTATTTAGATACATATAAAAGTATCGTTGGGCAATTGGTCCTATTTTATTATATTTTCAAGTGTTTGGAGGACCGACAATCCCCATATCATCTGTCTGTTATTCAGTGAGATTGACCTGTGCAATCCTTACAGCATATTCCAACTGTATCGCTGAAAATTATAACAATGGTGCTCACTACAGGGGGCTTTGCTGGTGGACTGCTGAAGTAGTTGGAGGACAGGTTAGGAGATGATGAAAACTACTGGTTTGGACCCAGCGCTCCTTTGAGGGGGCGCTGGGGTATGTTTGGTCCACCATCAGGGTGAGTCATGCTGAGGGAATACCATCTGGTTAAGTGGGGGAAAATGTCAGAAATTGACCAAATGGAAACCTCCCAATAATATCAGAATCAAGGGTATTGGTTAGTTGGGCGTGATTGCCAGCTAATTGTCTAGTTTGATATTATTAATGTTATAAATTATTAATTTTTTTATGTTCAGCGGATTCCTAGTTTGGCGCTAAATCTAAAATTGTGTATGATTGTGGGAATTTATGGAAGAAGGCCGATGTATTTGTTTACAAGCATCTGAAAAATTATTTCATTATCTTGAATCTGAATTCAGCAGAATTTTATCCCAACGCCAACTCCCATTAAAGATGATTGTTGGATATTCTTGTGAAAAGCCAATGTATTTTTTACAAGCATCTGATGATGTTTTGCTAACTTGAATCCTAGTTTTGCAGAATCTTATCCTGACGCCAACTGCCATTAAAGATGATTGTGAGATTTTCCATTGGAAAGCTTAAGTATTCATTATCAATCATCTAATTAGAATTTGCTGCCTAATTCAGAGTACTGGTGACTTAGCCAAGGATGCTAAAGTACTTATTATAATAGATATTTATATATGGCTGACCAGCGACTTGTGCTAAGGATGAGTCGAACTAATATTTGGTGAACAGGATGAGCTGATTTAAAGGTAATTGGTACCATGGATGACTAATAATTGGATGAAGTTTTGTCTTGATGGCCAATGGGTTTCAAATAGGCGCAGTAGCCTAGGGTATCAATAGTCGTCATTCCCTTTCAATAAGGATCTCTCTTTCACCCATCTAATTTTAGTTGTTAGTGGTTAGTCTGCTAAATTAGGAGAATATGGGACTGAAGATCCCTGAAGTAGGCACGGGGTGATGTGCTTGGAGTGGCTGATGCTACTAGCTCCTATACCTCCTCCCTATGAGGAACCAGTGTGAACCTGGCCAACCAGCAATCAACGATGATGTGCTGACTTGCCATCAGCCCTGAGGGGTGCAACGCGTGAGTGCCATAGCTTCCCAGGATGGAATTAATGGACCCACTGGGGCATGCCCAAATGGGTTAGTAAATGGTCATGAGGGTTGGGCAGCATAGGAGTTCCTTGGCCACCCAGGATGGGGGCAGGACTTGCTGGGTCACACCAAGGACGCTGGGGCTAAGGTGAAGTTGTTGGTCTGCTGTGTTGGTGGTTTGGACGTAGACTTGTAGGGGTTGGTATGACTATGAAGGCGAAACAGCAAGGGTCATCCAGTCTCCATACTGGCTGGCCTGGAAAACTATTGGAGCCCACTGTTCAGAAAAGCAATTTTCTGATAACAGCTTCTTTGACTTTAACGTATGTTGGATTTTCATTCAAGTGGGGCATAATTATCTCGATGCTCCACTCATCTAAGTAGTTGACAACATTGGCCGCTTTGTTGAAGTCACTGGCTCCATACATGGCCATTTCAAATCATTTGACAAAAAGTGACTACACTTCTGTTCTTACCAAAAGCAGGCAGGTTTGAAAGTTTCTTAACTATTATTCTCCTGATCATAATGATTGAAATTACTTCTTTGCTGGCTTGAAACAGGTGTATCAGGGCACTGAGGCGCTGAAAATACGGTTGGAGGAACTTGGGTTGACCAAAGCAACCATATTCCTATGCATTTGTCAATGTGGCCCAGCGTCAGTTTCAGTAGCTACTTTTGAAGCTTTGTCCTCATAAAATCAGAAGTATGTCCAGTTAATTGTTCATGACACACTGGCAACGCCCATTGTTTAACGCTCAAATTACAATGATAAATTTCATTATCCCATTTGATACAGTTTTGATTTTTAACATTAGTTTTGTGATTTCTTTATCTAGGCTAGCCGTTTGTAATTGAAGGATGAAAATCACTTAGTCATTTCCTTAAAAATTTTGCAATGGTTCACTTCCCCATATAGATTATTGTTTAATTCATTGATATAGTTAACATCTTCATTTAGATTATTGATCTGTTAATTTAAACAATGATGGAGTCTTTAAATTTTCTATTCTCTGTTCGTTGGGCCTCAAAATTTGTGCACCAGTAGTTAATTTTACCTGTTTAATCATCCTTCATCTGGACTTTTCTTTCTCATTGCAAACACTTTTGCAACCTATTCAATTCAAGACTAAATCTAGTTTGATAATCTCATAGAGGGGATTAGTCTGCGCCCATGTCTGGGAGCAGTTGGGCAAGCAAGGCAAGAGGAGCAGGCGGAAGGCCTGCGGCCTCTAACGTTCAAAAACGCCTCAGAGAATCTGGCGGAATAGAAAAAAATCTAAAAAAACTGGCGGTCACAATTTCCCTGGAGATACTCGCGTGGCAAGCACGATGCAACCAGTACATCAACATGCCACATTCCCAGCCACTTTCATCGGTGGAATTCAGAGTCTGTGTGTATCTGGACATCCAAAAAATGGCCCTATGGGAAAAATTTTGTGAAGATGTACACAAAATTTTCCTGACCGCGGTGTACGTTGCACCTCACTCCATGTCACGCAGTTGGCTGGACCTAGGTTTTGAAAGCAAAATAGCAGCAGATGAGGCTGCAGCGGTGCGCGTAGTGGTCAACCTCCCCAAAGGGCAACGGGTCGTCGAAACTAAATGCACCAGATGGACAAAATCAGACCAAATTTTCCTCACGTTTGACTTTTTGCCTACTACGGTAAAACGTGACATTTTGGAGCAACACCTGAAAGATGGTCTCACCATATATGGTGAAATACAATCTTTCGAAATGCAAAGTTTCAAGCTGATGCCACACCTGTGCACCGGCAAAGCCATCACAGTTCTGACCCCAACTGAGGAGATCGCAAAGGACCTAACCCAGATCCCGCACTCCTTTTTTATTGATATCGCAGGGCACACCACCCACCCATTCTGGGTAACTGTGGACAGCGCACCCCCCATTTGCACCCAATGTGACACATTCAGCCATAAGGCACACACACGTGCCCCATCAAAGAGGGCGTTACATTCCAAGAGCACCCCTTGGCAGCCATGGCCAGCGGAGAGGCGCACTACGAACCAACCGCAAGCACCAAAGAGGCTTTCCCGTGGGGAGCACAAGGCTGCTACCTATTGGTAAAGCCCATCTCCCCGCAGGAGCGGAAGAAGGCCAAGCAGGCCCATAGGACCGCGGCCAAGGAAGTGGCCAAGGTCACCACCACCATCCCACACTCACAACGCCAGGAGGACATGGAGACCTTCATGGCAGAAGCAACTCAGGAATCCATCACCCAATCAGATTGGGAGGCCCAAGCCGAACAGGCCACTCAATCTGAGGATCTGATGGGAGATTTGATCTCACCCAATTGCTGCACCCAAGCCCCAGTTGAAACTGACTTGGGACCTATCACAACCAAAAAAAAATTTTTGCCCCACTCAACGGTGCACCAAACTTATCCGCACCACAAAAAATTCGTCCGACGTCGGGAAAACAAAAAGCAAAGGCCAAAGCCAACGTGACTCTTTCCGCAAAAATTAACAAAACCCCGATAGCATTGCTGCTAATACCCGTGCTGCTGTGAAAGCCTGTGGGGACCTGGAAGAGGCTGGTGGGCCCAGGGGCCCACCCCCCACACCTAAGGTGCGATGGGGGAAACCTTCACTCTAGGGACATTGAATATTGCCAGACTCAAGGCCTCCCTGTCCTGGGCTAGGAAATTGAGTTTTTTACAACACAATTTACTCGTGGATATCCTGGCCATCCAGAAAACCCACTGTCCATGAGGTTCCAAGGATGCTTGGAAAACAATGCTCCTACCATCCCTATCCTTTTGGTCGAAGCACTGTGGGGTGCTAATTCAGAAAAATAATTTTTTCAAATTCACATCTTCAGAAATATTCCTAAATGACTGAGTGCTCGTTGTCACCTTCTCATGGGCCGATGTTGCACACACAATCGTCAACATTTATGCCCCAAACGGTGCATAAGAGCGTCAGGAATTTTTCTCGTTGGTCAAATCCCTCTCACTACCCCCCAATTCTTTCCTAATTGGTGACATGAACTGTTGGCTAACCTCACCAACGGACCGGTGGCCGCCCTCACCCCACGCCCCACAGGGTCACATAGAACTACGCGTTCTAAAAGCCACCCTTGGGTTAATGGATGCACTGCCGTGACATGCCCCACTGCTCGAAAACATGACGTGTCCCCACATCCACAACGGCCAATTAAGGTCCATGACCCGCATTGACCTTATTCTAGTGCCAGCGAAATTCCAACCCCGCATCTCCCACTTCAAAACAACGAAAATGGAATTCTCTGACCACCAACTGGTCTTGATAACATACCACTTACCCATCACAGTTGCAAAGGCCCCACATTGGTGCAAAATCCGCCCCCCAGAGCTTGCGTCGCCAGGATTTTCCATGTGGGTGGAAGAGGCAACTTTGGCAAAATTGTTTGTTGCACCATTTTGCGCGGACCCCATTTCACATGGGCAACTTTAAAGGAAGACACCATCCGCCACTATCGCCATCTCTCATCCAGATGCTCACGAGCCACATCGGCGGTTATATCGTGTGTGCTGGCAGAATTGGCCCACTTGGAGTCCAACATTCCAGCCTCAGGATATAGCCCTGCATGGGGCCAGAAGTGATCGGAGGCAGCAGCCCACCTCAACGCACTTGAAAGGCAACACAAACATCGGGTTTGTGTCCAATACAGGGCCACACGCATCACTAAAGGTGACAAGTGCACCGCATACTTCTTCAAAAAAAATTTGCACCACGCCAGAGCGTGGCCTGCACACAGGTGCAAAGATCGGATAATTCTATTGTGGACACACTGGCCAAAGCGGCAATCGAAATGCAAAGATATAACTCCTAGTTATACCAAGTCAAACCAATTCAGCCAGCTGAAATGGCAGAATTTCTCGACAGAGCTTATATCTGCACCATTTTCTGATACCCGGAAATAATGAATTTAATTACTCTGAACAAATTATGTATTACCATTCGCGGTGCGCCAAACCAAAAATGCCCAGGCCCAGATGGCATTCCATATGAGTTCTACAAAAAATATTTTAAATATATATCCCCATTGCTGCTAGCCTCACTCAACCAAAGCCTGTTGGAAACACGCCTCCTACCAGGAGGACATGAGGCTTTTACAGTCACACTCTTCAAGAAAGGGGATAGGCTAGACTTAGCCAACTGGCGCCCCATTTCTCTAACAAACACATACACCAAAATTTTAACAAAAATCATAGCTACCCGTTTAGGGATTGTAGCATCTGCCACCATCTCTCCAGAACAATTCGGTTTCATCCCCAGAAGGTCGATTTGGGATAACGTGCACTCTGTGGCTAATGTGTGTCAGTCCACAGCCTCTGGGGCACTTGTATTCTTGGACCAACAAAAGGCCTATGATAGAGTAAACTGGGAATACCTTAGGGCCTGCCTCCAACAATTCCGCCTACCTCCCCGCTTCATTAACTGGGTGATGCTGCTCACGAAATCTGCAACAATGGCTGTGCGCGGCCCAGGTTTCCAAACGGAAGTAGTCCATCCTCAAAGGGGCCTGCGACAAGGGGACCCCTGAGCCCACTCTTATACAACTTCAGCCTTGACCCACTACTGCGAAATGTGAATGCCCAACTCACTGGGATCCATGTGCCAGGCCAAACCCCAGTCAAGATGTTGGCATTTGCAGATGATTGCGTAGTGGGGGTGTCTAATAACAAAGATGCACGTACGCTTGAAGCCCTCATCCAGGAATATTCACGGGTAAGCAACGCGGCACTGAACGCCTCCAAAACCGAAATCATCCTCCTTGGTCGGTTTCAGAACTGCTGGGCCCCAGCAAGTAGTTCCCAACCCAGCCCAGCTGCTCGCCCAAGTCCGCGCCTTACTAACTCAAACACACCGCTCCACTGGTGCTCCCCTTGGGCCGCGACCTACCATAGGACCGGTACGCCATCTGGGCGTGTGGTTGGAGGCAGGAGGATATGCGTCAGCAGTAATGGAGGGCCATATACTGGACAACGTGACGAAGCGAATCGCCTCTCTCAGAGCCCACCCTACTACCCTCACTGGCAGGGTTGTTCTTGCCAACTCTATGCTCCTATCCAAAGTCTGGTTTGGAGCCCACGCCATCCCCTTCTCCCCAAGCTTCTTCAAATCCCTGTATGCTTTGCTACAAGGTTGGCTTTGGTCAGGCCGCCCTCCACCAGTACGGCTAGAGGTCATGTTTGGCCCTCATCATCATGGTGGCATGGGCTTACTTGACTTCAAAGCCCATGCCGCCAAGATCCTAGGCACCTGGATTGCGGCCGTCACTGCTCCTACACTCCCATCCCAACACTGGTCCCGCGCAGCCCGCTCCAACT
>JAKSZP010000969.1:0-17922 GCA_022478985.1 Massospora cicadina | reverse complement strand
CTTAACGAGGTCCCAGCCCCTTTGAAATGCTTGGTCATTTTGGATTGCTTGGTTTCATCTGTCATAGGAGGCTGATAACTCTGAAGAGTCTTATGACAGTCAATTGAAGAATCAGAAATCCCTGATGTGGATTTTATAATATCATTTGACCAAGATATCTCATCTTGATCCAAAGTTATTCTGGTCATCTTGGAGGTATCTCCAACATCCATCTTCTTTGGTGTCTTTTTACTTGAGAACGGGAAGATGGCCCAATCAACAGACAGGGGAAATTCCCCAGGACTTACATTACCCTTTCCTTTTTCCAAAGGAAGGGCACCCCCACTGGGAAACTTCACCAGAGCCACATTCTTGTGTGCCTTGGGTAACTTGATAGCCATAATTGTCACAACTTTCTGGGGGGGGCGAGGAGCCTTAAGGTGGGATATATGGAATGCCTCAACTAAGTCCATGCAATTTTCGTGATTGTGCGCCTTGACCCAACTATTTTCATAGGCTGGATACCCTTTCCAGACCACTAGATATTGGACAGAACGTCGCGACTTCTGGGATGCCAGGATAGCCTCAACCTTGGCTTATTCCCCATTATTGATGATGATTGGTTCCTGTTCCGTGTGAATGATACCCTTGAAGGGTGACAGCTGGGAAACACGGAAAACAGGGTGCTGCTTCTAATGCGCAGGGAGCTTCAGTCAGAACGCCCCATTACCCAATACCTCCTCCACTAAATGGGGACCTGAGCATTTACTGGCGAATTTATGGGATGGGGTTTGAATCTATAAATGGCGGGTATCAAGCATAATGTAGGAACCCACTGTAAAATCATGACCTGGAAGATGCTTACAATCTGCGAAACACTTGTAGTCATTGATGGCTTTGGTGAGGTGTTCACACACTAAGGCTTGAGTCAATCTGATGTGGGCAGCATGGTCCGCGGCAGCTTGAACCTCAGGCTGCAAGCATGGCCTAACCAAAAATGAAGGATTATAACCCAACGTTTCTTCATATGGGGAAAACCCCATGGATGCGTGGGTCCTGTTATTGCAAGCGAATTGAGCAAGGGGCAAGTCACCAGACCAAGTATCCTGCGCTGCTGCAGCATAACAACGCAGGTACTGTTCTAGGACTTGATTGACCCGCTCAGTCTGACTGTCAGACTGAGGGTGATACGCTGTGGATTGACAGGGGGATAACTTCAAGATCGATAGGAGTTCATTCTAAAAGTGTGTGGTAAACTGAGAACCCCGGTCACTGATGATCTCCTGGGGAAAACCAAACATCAAAAACACATGGCGTACAAAAAGATGGGAAGTTTCTTTTGACATAATTGCAGAAATACAAGGTATAAAAAGGGAAAATTTTGTGAAACAATCCACCACTACCATCACCACTGTGAACCCATTAGAACAGGGGAGCTCAACAATAAAGTCCACAGACACCAAGGTCCATGGGCCCTCCGCCTGCTCTAAGGGGTGCAGGAGGCCATTTTTTCTGGAGCGATCTGACTTGGCCCTAGCGCAAGTAATACAATTGGTGATCCAAGCTGGGACCTCTTTTGTCAGACCCACCCAATTAAGGGTTTGCTTGATCAAATTGATGCATTTCTTGTTACCAGAATGTCCGACCATGGGGGGATCATGATGTGCATGGAATACCTCCAATAAGAAGGAGGGGGGAACCCAAATGTGAGAACAGAAGTAAATGAGACCCTCTTCTTAGGAGTACAGGGAGTGTTTGTGACTCGAGTGAACCAACTGCTCAACCAACTCCACGCCCTCAGGGCAGGCCATTTGACTGGCTATGACCTGAGCCACCAGCGGGGCGTTGGGAGCCAAAGCGACGGAGGAAACAATGGGGGGAATGAATGACAGGATCTGAGAGGCAGCAATCATGGTAACGAGATCCACTTCCTCTGGTTTTAAAGGACAGTGGGCGGGACTGCAGCTTAGGAAATTGGGAAGTACATTGAGTGCACCTTTAACAAATTCGTATTTAAAGTTAAAACTGACCAGGTCCCAATAGGTTTGGGCCTGTCAATGCACCAAGTTTTGGGGTTTGCAAAAATACAAAAGGGCCTGGTGATCCGTGCGGACTGTTAATTCATGGCGAGCACCCTGCAACAGATACCTCCAATGAGTTAATGCCCATGCAATAGCTGCCAATTCCTTGTCATAAATAGCCCAAGACTGCTCCATGGCTGCGAACTTCCACGAAAAGTAAACAACTGTGTGCTCTAAACCATCATGCTCCTGAAGCAACACCGCCCCCACTGCTACCAACAAGGCATCACATGCAACAATATACAGTTTGGTGGGATCAGCATGTTTAAAAATGAGCAGAGACACAAACACCTCATTGATTGATTTGAACGCCTGCTGGCATTCGGGCATCCAACAAAATGGTACGTTTTCCCCAGTAAGGGGGTGGAGCGGTTCGGCCAACTGGGAAAGAGCTGAGAAAAAAATTTTAGGAAAATGATGGTTCCCAAGAAACTTTGAAGTTGTTTCTGCATAGTCAGAGTTGGCCATTCTTGGATCGCATCTAACTTGTTGGGAGGATTGCATAGCCATCTTTGAGAACCAGGCTCCTGAGGAAAGTGACCTCCTCCTTATAAAACTCACACTAGGAAGGTTTGAGGAACAAACCTGCCTTATGCAAGGCGACCACCACCGCTTCCAAGTCCATAGCATGTTGTTCAGGAGTTGAGGAGTGAACCAGGATATCATCAATATATGCAATTGCACAGGAAAACCAGAGAGTCACTAAATACATTTTCAATCATCCATTGGAACATAGTGAGAGCATTCTTCAGCCTGAAGGGCATTACACGAAATTGAAAAATACCTCTCTTTATCTGATCGCGGTTTACCATTCCTGCTATTCCATTACCTGAATTTGGTTGAAGGCGTTCATAAGATACAGCTTAGAGAACACATGGGATTTGGCAATTGCCTGGCTGATTGTCTGATCCAGAGGCAATGGGTAGGGATCAGAAACTGTTATTTTATTCAAATGACCATAATCCATGCAGGGATGGAGAGAACCATCCGCTCTTCTGGTGAAGACGATGGGGGAGGCGATGGGTGAGGTCTCTTTGAACAACCAACCTTTATTCAACATATGTCCAACCAGGTATTGAGTGCAACTTCTTCCTCCGCTGTTTGGGGATACAACGGACAGTTGATGTTCACCAACTCCATGGTTGTTTGAAACCCACAATTGTACCTAGTATGCTTAGGCAGGTGATCCGCCTTTTCCATGTCAAAGATTCTTTGATATTGCATTAAGCTTTTGGGGAAATCGGCCAGAAATCCCGTAGAAGTGAGCAGGGTAGTGATAGAGCTGGTTCCTTGTATCTTCTTGAGGGTGTTGATCAGAGGGAATTCTCCCTCTGAATGATCATTGGTAAGCAACAACATATTAGACTCTAAATGAATCTTCACATGTTGTTGACACCACCACCCCACACCTAAGATCACCAGAAACACCAAGTTTGGAATAGCTGAGAAAGGATTGCAGAAGCTGAACTGGTGGATTGAAAAGGGTACCAGTCGGTGAACAGCATATGAGGACTGATAAGCAGATGAGGCCATCGTTACTGAGGAGCCCGCATATATTTCCAGTTTTAATTGTTGTGCCAACTCGACACTCATGAAGTTCCCCGCAGCTCTAATAACCACCAGGGCTTTGAAGGAAACATGATGAGAGCTGACACTGATCTTCATAGGCACAAGGAAATAAGCGAAGTTTTGTTTATTGGAAGATTTAACCAACTCATTTGCAATTGAAGAAATAATGGGCATATCAGGGGTAAGGTCAGAGTCCTTTGCTGGAGCGAAAATTGGAAGTATAAGGGCGGGGGAAATGACTTCCTCCATCTGGGCTTAAACAGAATCATTAATAGTTAACTCTGTACCTGCCAACTTGGACTCAGGGGTTACGGAAAGATTGGTACCCAAGTCTACCACTAATTCAGAGATAGGCGTGTCATTTGCATCTACTTTGGGTAATCCAATCAAGAAATTCGCCTTCTGATAATGGGTAACATGACGGGGTAAGGCGTTGATGATGGTTGTGGAGGCACATATTTGATTTACTAATCCTTGGATGGTAGACCAGACCTCATGATGAGCAGAACCCAAATCCAAGCCTGATCTAAAGACTTCCTGAAGCATATCAATAGGTAGGCCTGACACAGGGGCCAGTTCACGAAAGGTAGAAATCAAAGAAACCAAGCTAGAGGCTTCAGCAGTGGCATAGATTAGTCTGAATAAGTGGTCTGATTGGGGCACAGGGGGTTTCAGGGCGGCTGGCATGACAGCCATCAGTGGGGTGGAGTCTCCTGCTTGTGAGGAAGAATGCAAAAGACCTCTCACCCAACGGCGGGCATCCCCATCCATAGCATCTAACAACGCGAGCCCTTGTTGGGCATGATATAACGCAGAAGCGTTATTAAGTGCAATTGCTTTATGAATTTGCACTATGGTGTGTGTGTCGAGAACTTGATTGGCGATCTCCTGGGAAAGGACACTCGATCTTCCCTCCAGGCTAAAGGAAGGAGGAGGAGACTCAATCTGCACAGCTTGGGTGGCTTTAAAAAGATTTCCCAAGGTAGAGCATATACTTCTCCCAAAGTCAGAAAGTGACCAAACAAACAACAAACAGCAAACTACTGCTTGCACATTCATTTGGTAAAGAGTAACCTTGGCGCCCAGTTCAAAACACAAGGTGGAAGTGGCTGGAAACAATGGTTGGTCAATTATGTCATGGAAATGGCAGAAGAAGTTTAGACTGGCCTGCCAATTGGGATGCATAAGCACCCAAAAAGCAAGCCATAATGCCAGAGGTATTGCCTACCAAATGACTTGATATGGAGCTGGGCATTGGGAAACAACGAATTGTTGGTGCAGCACAATGGTAAGTATGATCCCAACGACAAACCACACTGAACCCACTCCCAGCCCAGGAGGTCTTGCTGCAGGGGGTGGGATAACTGAAATAGTCTCAATGAGGTCCTCAGAATATGGCGCCATTTCAACTGGGGCAGCAAGGAGACAGAATCTCTCTTGCAGTTGGTGGACATACGGCCATAAGATCCCCATGTATTGCTGCCAGAAGTTAGTGATAATTGGGTTGTAGAACCAAAAATATTGGACTCGCTGAGCCCAATTGACAACAGAGGGGGCCATAGTGACCCAGAGTACGGTATAGCCCATCTGGTATACAGACCAATGGGCCACCAGGGAAACGCCATCAGGGATGCGGTCAGAAGGGATAATAAAAATTGTTTGGTTTATTGGCAAAATTTTATTTGAAAAAAAAGTAAGAAAATCAACCAACAATTTCCTCAGTGCTATGCAACTGATTAAATAGTGGTTGATTGGGGTAGTGACAAGCCAGGATCAGGTCCCACAATTTTGACCTGGTCGGTGAATTGTTAGGGAATGGGCAGGTTTGTTCCTTGAGAACTGACATCACAAAATTTGGCGGTGGGCTGAGTTGCTGTCAGTTTGACCTCAAATGTCTAAACCAAGGCTCATTTATGTTTCTAACAGTTGGTGCAGTGGCATTTGGCCCGATGAGTGATGGAAATCCCCCAAGGCCACCCCACATAGGGGCGGGTCCATTTGGTTAGGAACGGGTTCAGGACGCCCAACCTACCCATGCTTGGTCACTGGGCCATTCATTTGGTCAGTGGCATCACATTGGCCGCAACGCCCAAATTACCAACTGGGGACTTTAAACCCATCAAAGGCACCTCGATGCTATACACCTGATCATCAAGGATGATCCTTGACAACTTGGGTAGAAGAATGCTTTGTTTGACCAGCATATTGGTTGAATTGGAACCATCGGGTGTTCCAGCAAATCTCAGTCTTCAAGCCTTCCCAGCCCTTTTGAGATTCGGGCATCAGCCAGATTGCCACTCAAATTAGATCTGGATAATTTCAATTTGACAATTTTGGTGCAGATTTTGCTAATTCCCTGTAACAGTTCTGTCAAGGTGAGTGTGGGTACTGGGGGTGGGATCCAAAGTGGAAGAGCTGTTACCCATCGCTTGTCTACTATGTGAGCGAGATCGCCTTGAGTAACAAGAGGTATTGCCATCCTCTTCTGTGTCTTTACTTGATAATGGGAAGATGACCCGATCAACAGCCAGGGGACGTTCCCTGGGACTTACAGACCCCCCCCTCCCCTCTGCCATGGTGGGTTAGTGGCACTCCACTACCTACCTGTTTGGAGGTTTTATTTTATTGTAATTTACTTTGTCTTTCGCCCTTTTTGTTTTTATCTTTATTGCTTTGAATTAGTAATGTCCGTCCCCTGGTTGGCATGCCTTTAATAATTTTAAATTTATATTCCCAGTTGATTCTACTTTCTTATTCTTTTCCTCTGGCAACAAGAGTTAAGTAGTAAGATTAGAAGGACAACTTTTGTCTCCTCTTTCAGGAAGCCATGACATACTAAGCATAATTCATCTATCATATTGTGGAAATTCTGGGTTAGCACAAAGTAAGCAACCCAACTACCCAGAATTCCTAAAAGTGGTGCTCACTACAGGGTGTACACCACTAAGTTAGGACTGTTTTCTTAGAAATGGAATCCCTTTTAGCTGTGCTGCGTCAAGCTCTTGAGAAGCTTCACAGTAAATCTGGGCAACACCTCAAAGCTTTACATAGAAAATCCTCTTACAATTTAGGATCCAAATCCTTGAACCATAATCTAGTACACCCTACTGACACTGACGTCTCATCCACTAAGCAGAAATAGAAGTTTATAAATAATTTATCATGAATAAACTAAAACAATCCTTGTTTTGCATTAGTGGACTTGAAGATAATCATCTCTAAATGTCTTCTCAGTCAACAAGAAGGTCCACAAAATAAAAAAGTACGTCAAGTTTTACTTCATTAAAATCAAGTAATATTTACTTGCTGAGATCCTCCAGCCGTGCCCAGACTATTAATTCAAGCAAATAATGGATGAATACAACTTTTATATTAAACAACTAGAAGCTACTGTCAAGGGCTATGCAAACTATAATCCACTGCTCAAGCTTATATCAATGCTCTTGAAATTCAGATCTAGGTTCTACAAGATGACAATAATGCCTTGTGAAGACAGATGGACATACTTGATTCCACCCTGTAGCTTTCTCCAGAAAATGGCTATACCTTTATCCACCAAAAAGGCCTTTTTAACCTTTACACCATAACAAAACTTATAAAATATAATGAGTTTTTTATTTTCATGATCACCTTACCCTAACCTACCCTAAATAACCTACCTATATATTTGTAATTAAATTTTGAAACAATTGCTTGCATGTAAAAAAAGATTACTGTTTATAAAGGTAAAGTTTTAATAATAAAAATTGATGTCAATTCTTTTGTTCCATGGTTTTATATTCTTTATATAAAAGTTTCATAGAAACACATTACATTTATAGAAAGCTACTATAGCTTTTACATATAGTAATCCTTTAAGCCCTTATAATTTTTACATATCTTTCATAAATTAGTTTCTTCAAGCAAATGTACAAAAATATTTTGTTTCAATCATTGGATTTCCATATATGCTCACGTTCTTGATGATTTTACTTTTTATGCTGTGTTTAAGAGTATATTAAAAGCATTTATAAGATTTAAGTTTTTTTGTTTGGCGGTAAAAGGTCAAATGGACTTTTTGTGGTAAAAGTTGATAAGCCTTTTTGGAGGAAAAAGGTTTAACAGTTCTTTAAGATGACAACAACTCCTTGTAATATCAACATTACTTTTTTGAATTCACCATGTAGCTCTCTAGAAAACACATAAAAACTTGGAAACGATTCAGACCAAGCTAACTTAATCAGTCATGCCTCAATCCATTATAAATGCACTTAAGAGAACACCAATTTCAATGCTCCTGCTGTATACGTCTTGAGTGAATTGGTACCTTGATCAAACTTTTCTGAGACTTGGAGCAAAAATAAAGAACTATTTGAAAAGAAAGGTTCCCTCCTGTGATCACTTTATCGACAATAAACGCCTCATTTCCTTCACTGATCACTTTTACATTGACACTTAAGAGCTATCAAATGCAAAGATGCTTACTCATAATGAATCAACTTTCTCCTTCTCTGCTTCCACTAAGCATAAAATCTACATACCACTGCTCATTGAAAAAATCAAGGTGTACTTTTAATCAATACACTTTATCTAGAAACCCAAACCTGAGTATTATATCACACTCAGGTGATGATTAAAGCAACCTCTTTGATTCCAGAAGTTTCGCCAGTCTTAAACTCCAGTAATGATATCAGGCCTGACTTACCACTTTTATAACTTGGAAGAACCTTTTAACCACCTTGAAAAAACCAGTTGACAAAGGGGCAGGTACCCCTAATGCTGATCAGCTTATTATACCTGATGACAAACATCTTTTACAACTTAAGCACCAAGTATAGCAAACACAGCAGCCCTGTCAAAGATCAACCAGGAGACTATGATGATTCCGCCTACTACTCTAATGGCCTTATGGATATGATAAATGACATTGGAGGCACCGCTAATTAACACAAAACGGTCAACATGAGCTACCAACCTCTGACAATGATCCTGAAGGGGTAAAAGGAACCTCCTGATAAATATCATACATCAACCACTCAATTCTAAGAATTCTACATTACACCTTACAATTTTCTACACAGGACATCAACTTGGATGTCATAAAATTAACCAATGGATTTCTCCAATGACTGGTTGAGATTTAGGATGAAATAGGTTAATACAAGCAGAATGGCTTATTGACTGAATTTTGTGGTGTTTTATGAGATTGCTAGTTAGTTGCTCCCCAAATGGGTTGAGACAAATTGAAATTCCACTGAGTTGGGAAGTTAAGTTTGGATGGGGCAATTGATGGCCCAAAGTGGTATACAGATCACCAGTGACTAGTAGCTGAGGATGATCCATTTATATTAAACTAAGTAATGTCAGTGTAACCCAACAATCCCGAGTTTGAGGCGGCCAAAGTTATTACTTGCGCCTCAAATATAAAAAAATTGACTAACACCTGAGAAAGGTTATTCCCTGAATAATCAACAAGGAGATTTAAAACATTTTGTCAGTGAGAAGCTGAGTTATTTTAAGTACCTGAGCGACTGAATCTGTTTCTGGAACATTAGCACTAAGTCAAATACTAATTTGATATTAATTTATATAAGCAATTTATACAAATCGCTGGTGACTCAATGCTAAGGATGAAGCTGAAACTAATAATTGGTCATCGGGAAGGACAAGGCAAAAGGGTCAACATCAAGGAAGTGAGAAGTGCAGCTTTAGAGAGATTGTGTGGATGGCGGAAGGTCCAGCTTAAATCCAATAGGTTTGCATGGGGCACCATAGCTCATTTGTACATATAAATACCTGGTGCTTTCCTTTCAATAAATATCTCCCTTTGAATATTCTCCATTTTTTATAAGTTTATGTTTATTCTTGTTGGTTGGGGTTTAGGCTGGGGGATCCCCAAATGGCGCAGGTGCCACGCCAAGGAATCAGCTTGTTCTGCTGGCCCCAACGCCTGAGTAAAATGGCAAGGGCTGACCAATCTTCATATTAGTTGGCCTGCCAACCAGCAGAGCCCACTGTCACCATAAAAGCGATCTTCTCAACAGTGGTGCTCACTACAGGGGGTTCTGCTAGCTAGTGCCAAGTGACCACAGGTTGGTGAGGATTCCAGCTTTTTTGGTGGCAGGGAGGGGCAAGCCCTGGACACTCACCCCACACGCCAAGGCTGGAATGTAGGAGGAATACAATCTGATAAAGTGGGGGGAAATGTCGGAAACTTAATTAGATGGATTCCTCCAATGATTGATTAAGATTTAGGATAAAATAGGCTAATCCCAGTGGAATGGCTATGAATAAATTTTGTGGTGTTTTATGTGATTGCTGGTTAGTTGCTCCCCAATTAGGTTAAGCCAGATTGTTATTTTACCAAGTTGGGAAGTTAAGTTTGGATGGGGCCAATTGATAGTCTAAAATGGTATACAGATCAATAGTGACTATTAGCTGAGGATGATCCACTCATATTAATTAATAATGTGAGTGAACCCTGATAATCCTAAGTTCAAGACAGCTTAGGTTGTTTCCAGAACCTCATATATACCAATTGATTATCACCTGAGAATGGTTCACCCCAAATAATCAATAAGGAGAATTGAGACATTTCATCATCAAGAAGCTGAGCTATTCCAAGTACCCAAGTGACTGAAGCTGTTTCTGGTGAATTATCAATAAGTTAAATACCAAATCAATATTAAATTATATAAGCAATTTATATGGCTCACTGGTGGCTCAATGCCAATGATGAAGCCAAACTAATTATTGGTCATTAGAAAGGATGTTGTAAGTCCCAGGGAACATCCCCTGGGTGTTGATTGGGCCATTTTTCTATTCCCAAGAAAGAAGGCACTGAAGAGGATGGCGGTACCCCTCGTTACTCAGGGCGATCTTGCTCATGTAGTAGATGAGCGCTGGGTAACAGCTCTTCTGCTTCGTATTCCACCCCCAGTACCCATACTCACCTTGGCAGAACTGTTATGAGGAATTAGCAAAATATGCACCAAGATTGCTGAATTGAAATCAATCAGAATAAATTTTGAGTGGCAATCTTCCCAATGTTTGGATCTCAAATGGCCGGAAAGGTATGAAGACTGATTTATCAGACAGAATTCCTAACAGTTTCAATTCAATTAACATGCTGATTGAACAAATCACCTCCCTACCAAAGCTGTCAGGGATCATCCTCAACGGGCAGGCAACAGCATCAGACATCATCGATGAGGGTTTGAAGTCCCCTGTTGACAATTCAGGCATTGCGGCTGATGCAATGCCACTGACTGAACAAATGGCCCAGTGACCAAGAGTGGGTGGGTTGGGCGTCCCAAACTTGTTCCCAACTAAATGGACCCACCCTTATGTGGGGTGGCCTTGGGGATTCCTGCCACTTGTTGGGAAAATGCTGTCATGCCAACCGTCAGAAACATAGCTGAGCCTCAGTTCAGACATTCGAGGTTGAACTGACAGCGACTTGGCCCACTGCCAAATTTTTTGATGTCAGTTCCCAGGGAACTAATCTGCCCATTCCTGAATAATTCGCCGGTTAGGTTGAAATTGAGGGTCCCAATCCTGGCTTGTCACTACCCCAATTAACCACTATTTAATCAGTCGCATTGCACTGAGAAAATTGTTGGTCAATTTTCTTCCTTTCCTTTCAATAAAAATTTTGCCTGAAAAAACCAAATAATTTTCTATTGTATTGATCCTTCTGGCTGCATCCCTGATGGCGTTTCCCTAGTGGCCTGTTGGTCCATATACCAGTTGGGCTCTACCAGTACTTATGGTCACTATGGCCCCCTCCATCATTAATTGGATTCAGCAAGTCAGATAATTTTTGGCACTATAACCCTGATATCATGAACTTCAGACAACAGTACACGGGGATCTTGTGGCCTTACATCCACCAACTGCAAGTGAGAATCCGTCTACTTGTCTCCCCGGTCAAAATGACTCCATATGCCAATGAACTCATTGAAACTATTTCTGTGATCCTACCCCCTGCAGCAAGGCCCCCTGAGTCTAGAATGGGCACATTGTGGTTTGTCGTTGGGATCCTACTCACTGTTGTTCTACATCAACAATTTGTCATTTCACAATGCTCAGATCCATATAACGTCATTCAGTCAGTAATGCCTCTGAAATTCTGGCTTGCTTTTTGGTGCTTACTCATCCCAACTGGAAGGCCAGTCTAAACTTATTCTGCCATTTCCATGACAGATGTGCTGAAAGGGTCAACGCCATGGAAGTGAGAAGTGCAGTGGTAGAGAGTGTGTGTGGTTGTCTGGAAGGTCCAGAAGAAAGCCAATAGGTTTGCAAGTGGCACAATAGCCCATTTTTACATACAAAACCTGGTGCTTCCCTTTCAATAAACATCTCTTTTGCATATTCACCCTTTTTATAAGTTTATGTTTATTCTTGTTAGTTGGGGTTTAGGCTGGTGGATCCCCAAATGGCACGGGTGACATGCCAAGGGGTCAACTGGCACTGCTGGCCTGATACCTAAGGCAAAACTGCAAGGGCTGACCAGTCTTCATAATGGTTAGCTTGCCAACCAGCGGAGCCCACTGTCACCAGAAACTCGTTTTTCTGGTGACAGTGGATATACATAAATATATTACCATATTAACAGCTGTATTGATTCAACAAACATCAGCTAACAAAAAGAATTTGGAAAGCTTAGCTGTAGGCACATCATGACACCATTGTATCGCTGAGCCACACAACATCCTCTCACTCAATCCTGGTCTAACAATGGAAGATTTTCATCAATAAATACTCCATATTAATACAATTATTATACCTCTCCTACTTAGAAAAGACTTGACCTAACCCAAAAGGAACTCAGGAAGGCTTCCTACTCCGATTCTCTGCTCTCAATATTCTTGAAGAGGATTCTGTTGGATATTTCAATATCTTCTCTTTAATGTAGAATATTGGAACATCAACCCTAACATTAGATTCCAAATTTTCAAACTACCCTTTGGGACAATCATTTAAATTTACATTTTATTTGATGTGGGCTGACCTGAGGAAAAACTGCTTTGATGAAGGGAAGTGAATAATAAGAAAGGGGGATAAAACCTGGAAAGTCTCCATGCATGGTGTATGATAAGCCAGGAATTCCATGGACTGCCTTTGCTATTTGATATCTCAGTTTAAGCATTGATGCGCAAAACCAACACAGTCATGATTATCACCTAACCAAAGTACATCTACCTGGATTGAACTTGGGGAGGCAGTGGTAGTGAGTCTATATTCTACTACTGGGGTATCCTCCCCTACCTTTAGGCAATCATAACAATCATTAATTATATTATATATATATTAATAATGAACTAATTTTAAAAAAGAATTTATACCTGAATTAGCCCTTTTAATTGTTTTAAAAAGTTAGCAAAGTATAGATTTCTTACACGCCTAATTTGCTAATATTGATGTCATTTTTAATTTATGTCAATAATATTTTCATTTCTGATTGACTAGAGCATTAATATCAATGAGTTGAAGATTACTTACCTATGACTGAATGATTACAGCCAAATGAGTTATGAAAAGTATAAACCTTGTTCAAGTCTCTTATTGGCTTTGAACTATATTCCATTTATTCTAAATTATATGTGACAATCTAAACTCAAACGCATCCTTTATTGAATCCACTAAAATCTAACTATTACAAGCGGATTTTATCACTCAGAATGGTGAATCAACACAATAAGCTGTTACCTAATCCAAGTGTATCTATATATCCAGAGTTATGCAATGTCAGTAAATTAATATGCCATGAAGAAGTATGAAGTGCATACCCTTTCACATGTAGTATCCATAGCTAATATGCAACTTGCAAAATTCTTTGACAAGAAGCTTTGTATCTCATTAATTATCTATCTATAATATATTTCTTTGAATATTCTCTATACTGAAAAGTATATAAGTATTTTAATATTATTAAACAAAGATATAGTTTTATCCCCTAATAATTCTATTCAATTTATTTGAGGTACGCCAACCAGGGGATGGACAGTATCAGATCACAACACTCAAAATGACAAAACAAACCTACTAACCAGGTGGGAAGCAGAAACTGCTAACCCACCATGGCAGAGGGTGAGGAGGGGTCAGGGGGTTGGTTTTCAGAAAGACCCACCTCGATCATGGGATGTTGGTTACAGTACCAGATCAGATCAGAGAGCCAGGGCATTGGGGCATCTGCATAGTGGGGGTGGAGGTCAGTGTAGTAGGAGTTTTCCACTTCCTCATCAAGATAATGATGGAAAAGTGTTTCAACAAAAGCTGCGAGGAGAACTTCAGCTTCTTTGCAGGCTTCAGGAAGTTGGGTGAAAAGGGATATACTGTGGTGGGTGATTTTGGCTGAGGGGTTGAATGAAGCAAGTGTTGCGACATTTATAACAGCAACTTCAGCATCATTGAATAGTTTCAAGATATCACTGCAGGGAGATTCAGGGAAGTCAGGGGGAAGAAGAGGGTGGGCAGGCCATTCTGGAGCTGAGCCACTGATTGGGCCACCGCAGTACGTAGTTTTGGGCATTGAGGAGAGGCCACCGCAGCTAAGGCAAGCTGGTGGTCACTTTGGAAGGGGGCTGTATTGGGAAGAGGAGCAAAATGGTGAGGGGCAGGGGTTTCATCAAAGTCAGGAATAAAAAATTCTGCCCAACCATAATTGCCTTGGCAGAGAGGTTGACCTGTATGCTTACTAATGAGGACATTACCTGATTTGTCAGTCTCAGCTAATAGATCCCATGGATTTTGGTTCACTGGAATAGTGGCATTCAAATTTTGTTGGGTGGTATTGGGCAAATGGGTGGCTGCTTGGGTGCCAATGGTGGTCCAAGCATTGCTCTGATTGGCTGGGGTAGATTTAGGTGGGAGAGTGAGGCTGGAGGTTTTGGGGGGGCTGATTTTCTATGTGGGCCCACTGAATGAGATTGAAGAGTGGGAGGGGGCAGCAAAGTGCCCCATACTGAACCTCCAGAGGGGGGCTCAGAAGCTGCAGCAGCGGACTTGGCCTGAGGGCACACTTTTTTACATGGTTGAGGCCAAAGCAGAGGGAACAAATCTTCCTACCATTATCAACCTGAGCTCAAAAGAAATGATCAGGTGCTGCAGCCACACTAGCATGGGGTGGGATTTGTTGGGCTATGGTAGGGTGGTGTGGGATGATGATGGCTGTTGCACAAGGAGCAGCAAGGCACTCTGCACCAGATGGAATGGCAAAGATGAGGTTGGGCTGAGTGCCATAAGCCATGAGCCCCGCAACCAACTGGTCATACAAAACCTGGGGTGGAAGGTGGGATGGGAGATTTGCAAAGGATACCACCAGCATGGTGTCTGAAGGGAGGTGAGTACAGGTTATAGGAATGGGTTTTTTTATAAATTAGAGGAGTTTGTGCTGCTGCTTCAGTATCCTCCTCAGATTGGAACCCAATATCAAAGTAGCCCTTAAAAGGGTGGAAGTCTATAAAGCCAGCTGGCGCAAAGGCCGCAGTGGCTAGGTCAATAATTGCCTTATTGGCATATGGGAATAAATGCCCATAGTCCACTCTGAGGCAATAGTGAATGGCAGAGTGAGGGAGGGCAAGAGGATGGGGGCAAGAAGGGTGGACGCGTGCCAGGTGGAGCGCTAAGTCCTGTGGGGGGACAAAATGGTTGGAAGCAGTGGGTGGGCTGTTTGAGCCCATCCAAATGCACTTGCCCGCATGGCAGAAAATGCTAGGTGGGGGTGCACTGCTGCCCCACACTGGGGTGGCAGGTGGCAGAGCCAAGGATATCAAAGAATAGGTTTGGGCAGATAGCTGTGGATAAATAAAACTTAAATTTAAAATTGCTCAAAAGTGACTTCAAGCGGTAAAAGAAAGTTTTTAAAATCAGCAAGTAGTTTTATCCCCTAATAATTCTATTTATTTAATCTCTTCCTCTTCCAACAAGAGTTAAGTAGTAAGCTTAGAAGTACATATTTTGTCTCCTTTCTCAGGAAGCCATGACATACCAAATATAATGCATCTGTCATATTGTGGAAATTCTGGATTAGCACTGAGTGAGGAACCCAACTAGTTCAGAATTAATACAACTATATCATAAGAGGGTTGGGAATAAGATTATAGAGGTTAAGGGATAAAATATTGACAACCCTTATTAATTTTATTTTATTCGAGGTGGGCCAACCTGGGGACGATACCGCACCGATTAAGGGAAATCGAATGAATGGGAAAGGAGGATAAAATCCAGAAAACCTCCATGTGTGGTGTATGATAGGCCAGGAACTCCATGGACTGCCTTTGCTATTCGCTATCTCAGTTCGGGGCATTGGTGCGCAATGCCAACACAGTCATAATTGTCCCCTACCCAAAGTTCCAGTACTGGAATCAAACTTGGAGAGGCAGCGGTAGAGGTCCCTACTCTACCACTTGGGTATCCTCCCCGACAACCCTTATTATGTTACATTGATAATGCATTAAAATAAATTTAGTTTTACTATGGCACCTGGAAACTAAGAATATGACAGTATAAATCCTTATATAGATATCTACTAGATATACACTAGATCCAAAAGATTTATCAACTGTATTCTCAAGGGTTTTATGGGATACTAGACCTACTTAGAAATGCAGGAGAGGGAGTTGAATTTTATACCCTAACCAACTGGGCTACCTCTCTACAACAATCTAGCCAAGTACTCCTAGATTATATAGAATTGCTAGCCATCGCTAGCTATAGATCACCCTAGATTTGATCCAATACTTTCAATCTAAAATCTTGAGTTGAAACGAGTTAAAATTTAGTTCTACTTTGTATTCATGTAGTTTGAATCTCAATAAATTTAGTCCGTCAAACTATAAAGTTAAAACAATGTGCGGATTTCAGTTGGTTACACCAAACTAAAACTCAAGGTATCCACCCATGATTGAGTCATATAACCTGTTTGTCCAACATCTCATCGAAACAATTCAAACTCCAAATTAGATCATCTATCGATGTGAGGCCCAATTGCCATAACCCTGATTATCAAGTGATCTTGCTAAATTTTAGGGCTAGAGTTAGCAACAGTAAATTATTAGGGTTACCCTAATCGAACTTGCGAATCCTTGCAGTTCGATCTTTTCTGGCTTCAACGCCGCTTATTTTGAGCCAACGGATCCTCATGCAATTGGATGAGATCCGTTTAAGACGTTACGATTTAGTTGGTCGCGTCATTAACAGCGAACCGCTTAATCTAACTGAATAATTTATGCATCGAAATAACATTTGAGGTTAAGCGTAGATCAAAAAGGCTAGGTGATTCGACTTCAGCTAGCCAGCTATAGCGGTTGTCTAGTTGGATAATTAAACCAATCGTTTTTTAGTTTCGGAACTTGAAAAACTGCACGATGACAAATAAATATTTTGAAGTTGAAACTGGTATACTAACGCACTTGAATATAGATGATTAATATAGCGGGGTTTGAGCCTTAGATTCTGAAACATTAGCTAGAAACCAGCGTTAATCCTGTTAATACAAGCTGAGTAGAAAAAATTGTAATAAATGATTATTAATAAAGATGTATAAAATATGCGGCTTAATTAATGCTTTCAACTATTTAACTGAGATTCAAGTTTTACAAAGTAAATGAAGCTACTATACCTCGGTGGATTAGGAATAGCTCTTGGATGCGGCCCTTCATCGCTAACAGCTGCCAAGCTGGAGACGGCAATGTCCTCGTGTGGCAGAGCTATGGCCGGGGCGGAAGGGGAGAATATCTCGTGTAATAAGGCCCTCCCTTATATCAAGCAGGCTTTCGACCAGTACAACCTTGTCACGCCTGAGCAGATGGCATTTTACATTTCAGTCATTTCAGTGGAATCCTCCAACCTCTCGTACAACAGAAATCATTTCCCTGGGAGGCCTGGCCAGGGGACGCGTTCCATGATGATGCCAGAGAACCTTCACGCCTTCCTTAACAGCTCTCCAAAGATCCTCAAGGACCACCCCGAATTAACTCAGATTGCCAAGAAGAGCGCCAAAGATATGAGCAATAATGATAAGGAGAAGCTACTCAATGTGTTAATGCAAGATGAGTACTCCTTCCTCCCTGGGGCTTGGTGGATTAGCGAGGGCGGTGAGAAGCTGATGAAACCCAGCTGCAACCACTTTAAAAGTAAGCTTATCCAAGGAGCATCCAAATCCACCATTGATGATCTTAATACCAATTGTCTGGGGGTGGGTAAGGATCCCGCCCGCATCATGGTTTACCATAGAGCTTTGGAGGCGGTGATGTGCTAAGCAATATCAGTTTTTAATAAATTGCAATTTATTATTAATAACCCTCGTTAA